>JAOXYH010080434.1:0-10847 GCA_028566455.1 Botula fusca
CGGACTTCATTCAGTTTATGAGTGAGTTGGTCTCGTTTACATACCGATAAATTCCTTCAAAACAACTTTTATTATTAACTAGTTTACAAAACTGCGAAAGGTTAGAGGAGTTGCACGTCAGAGCGTCAGTCCATTTTACTTCAGAAAATGTGCATTTTTTCTGGTTATATTGCCATGTACAGTAAAGCACTGAGAAAGACACATGCTTAAAAATACTGTTTAGATATGATTATAATTTTGTATTATACATTGTAACTCACCATGATATAGCTGAAATATTGCTGACTTGGCATAAAACACCAATCAATCAATATATATTGCAAATTCAATATTATGGCTCACTTTGCTTGTCAACTATGGCAATTGACCACTTTCCAATTTGGTTTGAATTACCTCCCCTGATTTAAAACTACGGCTATCTGCCTTATGAGATTCTATTACAGTATCCCTAATTAAGCTGTTTATTGCTGCAATAAACAGCTTTACCTATACATGTGACTGAAATGATAATTGCCTGAGGGTGTTTTAACATCTTGTCACAAATCAATATGGTTTCAGCAGGTGTCCAGGTAAAAAATTGATTACATAACTACAATTCCCATACAATCTAATGACAACATAGCCACAGTTACAAATCAAGGGCAAATTGGAAAGGGGTCAATTATTTTTTAATTGATTTCACTTGAAATATACATGTATGTGGGAGTTAATGACAGACAGTATTCTGGATATATGCCATTCGACAGAGAACAAAATGCCATATACATGTACAGTCAAATCAGGTAAATCTGCCCACTTTACATTAGTTCAGTTGAAAGAGCGGAATTACAAGACTAGTGGATTTATTGGTCGGTATCGTACACCATGAAGACATCACAACATGATTTCATACTCTCAACATGCTCAAGGAAACTCATTTATTGCAAAACTAAATTTTGCATTATGGTCAGTTCAAGGAGAAGATAAACGCAAGGCCTGGGAAAACAGTTACATATACATGTACAATGTACGATTTCCCATGACACAGTGTTGGGAGGGGAGTGGACAGGGGACACGAACGTGAAGTAAGGGAGCGGGAACCCGGAGTTAAGGGGGACGGGAAGAGTGGACAGGGGAAGGAAAACGGGAGTAAGTGGATCCACCCCTCTCATAGGCTACAGATCTAGAGTACAGCAAGGCAGTACTGTACAGCTCATCCGTATTTTTGAAGTGCGAGCTGCAGTTTTACCACGAAAAAGCCGCCTGTTGATCTTTAATACTGTTGTTTTTTTTGTTTAATGTACATCTTACTTTTTGTTTCCCACAAAAGTTGCGTTTCAAAGAGGAACATTCTTTTTCATGTACACAACTCGTCTGCTTCCTGTTTGCTGAGAGTGTAAAACAAAAAACCAATACCGGTCAATTTAAGATTTTGGAAAACCGAAATATTTATTTTTCACATCGTGCGCATGAAAACAACAGAAAGATACTTTGAAGATATATTCATTTTTGTATAACATTCTTTATATAAAATTTTGGTGTTGTTGTTTTCGTGCGCACATATTGAAATTTCATCGAATGTGTTGAAATTTGACGGAACCGGCACGTTTTCCGGATGAGAGGCCAAATTCAAAGTGGAAAAACATTACGATAAATTTCTTTTTTGAGCTGACGAAAGTTCAGAACGAAAAGAAGAAAAGCTGTTTTACTTAAATAACACAAGAAAAGAGTTAACATCTTTACTTTATTTCTATCAGAAAAATTGGGGCAAATAAAGGCCTTAACGCCCCTTGTCCTTTATCCTAATTTAGGGGTCCCTTTTGGTATTGTGATTAATGATTTCTGCTGAGTGGCTATATATAAAGTTGGTGAGTAAAAAAAAAGATTAGATGCCAGGTGAGCGATACAGGCTCCTTAGAGCCTCTAGTTGCTGTTTAATAATTCTTCTTCAAAACAGAAAAAGATAATATTTCAACAGAATCAAACAATTACTTTTCCATAAAATTGATGTAACATTAAAATTTTATTTTCAGAAAACAGACGAAAAGCCCTGAAATCAAGAACTTCTTTGTCAGAGGAAAAGAAAAAAGAAATAATGAACGCAATCTTAATTCAGTACTGCAGCTCAGAAGAATCAGATTCAGAAGAGTCATTTATTGTAAGACCCTTGCCATGGCGTTCAGAGGATTATACTAATCTTGTGAACAAGTTGGACAAACGACATCAAGACCGACTGTCAAAGAGAAGTAAGAGGCAGTGCAACACAAGAAAGTGTGCTGCCCCTTCTAATAGGGCAAAACCGCCTGTAATCAAAGGTCATGAGTGGGTTTTAAGTAAAGTATTCATGTGCTAGTCAATTTGTGCTTTTTAATGGAAGCTTGCTATATGTCAGAAGTTAGGAAAACTGAAATTAACAAAAGCTTTGAAAATGTGAAAATCAAGATCAGTTAAGGAGTACGTTCGATGAGGACCTTAATTGGAATAAGTTTTTGCTGAAAATTGAAAATCCTATTGATTTTAGTATTATGTTCAGTTCCTATGGATTTTGTGGTCTTACGGACAAACTACATGTACATTCAAGGTAATGTCAAAAAACAAAAAGTATGTTTAGTTGCTATAAAATAATGGGTTTTGTGGTTGTATCGAAAGGTTACAAAATCAAATCTTTCATTTTTTAACTGAAAGTGTAAAGTTACAGTATGTCCTCAATTTCACTTTTGTCCAGGTTAGAGGTTGTGAAAATTATGAGAGGAACAATTTTTCCCGTTATAAATATTTTTGTACGATAAATTGAAGTAGTCCACCAGAGGTTGTATCAGGTATACAATAAACAAATAGGGGGTGTATAGTGTTTGTTGTATCCGTTGGTCTCACATTTACCTATTTTCTAGCCTTTGGCGCTTGTTGAAAATGCAAAATTTTTGCGAACGGTACATAGTTCAGAAATTGCACACATCTTCCAATTATTTCAAAAATAATTATGATTCAGGAAACCTCAAGTTTTTAGGGCAAATAAGGCCTTATCAAACCTACTCGTTTGACTTTTAAAAAAAATATGTTTTTGCAACTGTTATTTTCAGTTTAAATGTATGACAGATTTAGAGGAATTATTCCATTTTTATACACATTTTTCTGTGCAAAGAGATATTTTGATTTTTCTGTTTTCTGATAAAAAAGTTGTTTTTGCTTTTTAATATGGTATAGAAATATTTTGTTATGTTGTAATATTGTTTCATTGTTATATTCTGCAATTTAGATTTTATTTGTGCACAATATGTACAATTGACTCTCATTATCTTGAAATCGTCAGAATGAGAGAAAAGTTGGAGCTATCTGTAGTTTGACTTAAAGAGATTTTAAGACCTAAGGGGCACAACTTGAGAATAACATGGAATTATATCATGTTTCTACTGAAGGCAAATGTTCTTCCAGAATTTCAAGTCAATCAAGTTTGAGACAATGAGTTAAATGTTTATAGAATTGTGTGTGTATGTGTGTGTGTGTGTGTAATATAGCAGCCTTTCCTTTTCCCTAATAGGGGATCAATGATTATTTCAATTTTTCTAACATGTTTATTAGTTTCTTCGGCTTTATAAAAAAATTCGATCCCGAAATTTTCGCATATCATTCTTATCATCGACATTCAGAGTTATCATTGACTTTTTTAAGCAAATTCCCAAATCAGTTTCAGTTGTAGCTGCAATTTATTCTGTTGTCCATTACAGTATCTCTGAGTATGTTTGTATTTCATCTGTTGTTATGAAATTCATGTGCGGTCTTTAATTCTAAAAACTGACTTTCAAATAAATTTTCCCTTATCTTAAGTGGACATTTACAAAATACTCTACCCTGAAGACGAAATGTTTGTCTACTAATTTATAAAATAAATTTATCATTGTGTGTTGACATAATTTTGCACAAACATCACCACTTGTCATAAAGAAATATAAAACCAACGTCTACCAATGGCTGGTAATGAGATTTCAATTTATCCAGTTTTTTGTAAATTTTATTTCAGACATGAAACCGAAGACCATGGAAAGTATGTGGTTGATTTTTACGATAAAATTATGTAGAAGTCATTTAAATTGTGATCCCCTACATGACTGAAGACGATATATATCGAGTAAGGTGTGCTCCAATGGCAGTACATACCTTTGTTTGTTTCTTTCTTTTTCTCTCATTTTATCACTATTTTTGATTGCCTTAATGAGAATGTCTAAGGAAATCAAATGTGAAGATATCTTCTAAATTTTATCAAATGTAATTTACTTATTTTGAAGACATTGCTTCGGAAAACTTCAACTTGAACAATGATTAAGCTAATCTTGAACTGTTGGAACTGAACTGAACGAGATCTGTTAGAACTGGACGAGAGCAAAAATCGAAATTAATTCATGCAGTTATCAAAATTGTATATAAAAATGTAAAATGTATATATAGATGAACATGTAAAATGTATATTTAGATAAAATGTAGTCGGCTCAGCTTGCTGTATTCGACTTCCACAATGTATATGCTATAAGATATACAACAGAAAACCGGGAAAATCATTTAATTTATGGATATTTGTCTCAATTGCGCAGCTCATGCGTTATTCCATAGTTCAGAGTTCACCCCTGGGTTGCGAGTTCGCGCCCCGCTTTGTAAATAATAAAAAAGGTGCACTCGACTTGCAACCGTACGTGATAAGGTTTGTCAGTTACCTGCCCAAGGTTGGCGGTTCCCTCTTGGCACTCTGGCTTCCTCCGCCACTAAAACTGACAGTCACGATGTAGCTGAAATACTGCTAAAAGTGGCGTTAAATCCCATTCAATCAATCAATCAATCAACATTTTTTGCCGATTTCAGCCTATTTTGCTACAAGGCATTTTCAGCAACGCCCTTGTGTTCCCATTCAAATTACATGTGTATGTCATACAGCTGTATACATGTATACAGTATATAGATATTCTCCTTCCACTTCCAGCGGATTCGATAATTCTGCACTCGAGATTGTAACATTTTCAAATTTGAGCCAGAGCTCAAAATTCTAACACTGTTGGGTCAATTTTTAGACGTTTATATATAAATAATTGTTGGCTCAGTATTTCGTAAAGGTTCGGAATCCACTGGAGTAGATGTCACTAGAGTTAGCCGCTGTCGTATACACGTATACGACATTTTTGGTCGTTTAGTCATGGGGCCAGGTTATAATGCAAGCGAATCGGTGTCGCCGGGTAACAACGGTGTGCGTTCGGGTCCCGCCAAGGGAACGATCAGCATTTGTCAGCATTAAAATCTAATTCTAAAACCGTTGGGTATACGTCTGAAAATATATATGATTTTCATCAAGAACCGAAAATAACTTTTGCTGAGATTATAAGTTAGTTTACATACTACAAGTAGAATTTTCCCCAGTTTTGAACTTTAAAATCCACAAACAGTAACGCTATTTTCTTAATTCGTACGTAAGTACATGTATAGTAAGCCAGGTTGGCCATGCTTCTAGTTTCCTTTTTTTTTTCACCGATTGACTCGTTTACATGTATAATACCAAGTTTATGCTATGCGATATATAGATGTAGCTACAATGTAGTGGTATTATAAAAAAAAATCACTTATGCTGCGTTAAACAATAAGCAATCGATCAACTAAGCCCTTACATGTACAAATACAAATACTTTATTATTCCAATTGTAAGACAAGACAATTCTTTGTCAAAGTATCACCTCTTATGTATACAATACAACAATATATATTACATCAACTAAAACAAGATAGTTATGAGAGACTTTTATCTTCGTAAAACATAACAATAGGACCGATTTAAGATAAAGACAAATAAAAAATTATTACACTTGTAAAAAGATAAAAAGATTTTTTGAAAATAAAGAACAAAGTAAACTGCAAAGTTAATTCAGTGAGTGAGATTAATAGACTCTTCTTTTCAGTAAAATATCGTTGCAGATTTTGGCAGTGTAAAAAAATACATCATCATTGCTAAATAAAATAAAAAAAAATCATCATTGGACAGATCATTAAAGCATGTTCATATAAAATTTCACGTAAACTTGCATATAGTGGGTAATACAGAATGACATGCATTTCGTATTCTATACTCCTGTCAGTCCATCCGTTCAAGTGACAATTTTTCATACCTTCGGGTTTTTATTTTTAATGATGCCACTCTACACCTAAACGTTGCACTTCTGTACCTAAAAGGCATGTTATTACAATCTTATTCACATGTAAAAAGCTTATATCACTACGTAATTTACTATAGTCACCATTGGCTAACACATTTTGCCACTCACAGGGGCGTAGCAAGCAAAAAAATATGTGTACTCAAAATTGTTGAATGGTAAGTTGGAGTCACGAAAACGACCTTAGGGCGAGGGGTCTGTGGGCAGCCTAAGGCCAAATGTTCTTTAGGCGGTCCTCTACAAATTATATGTTTCGACTGCCGACCAGAAATCCAAGATGGCCACCATATATACGTCATAGTTTAACATTAAGCCTATGGGAAAAACCTTATACAATCTTCTCCTCAGAAACAATTGATTAAATGAAAATGATATTTTGCAGAAATGTTCCTTTGATGGTCCATTACAGTTTTTATTTTTATTTGTCGATCAGAAATCGAAAATGGCCACTACATTACGTCAAAGTTTAACATGGACCCTATGGGAAACACCTTTGAAAGTCATGTTGTCAGAAACCGCTCAGACAATGAAAATTACATTTTGCTGAAATGTTCTTTACATGTACAGCAAGGTACCATCATTGGATATGTTTTACTAGGGACAATACACGTAATATCTGCCACCGTCTTACAAAATTATAAATTGAGCGATTCAGGTTCAGTTGAGTCTCTAGTATTTTGCAACGATATACTTTTTGCTATTCCGTATCTGTTTTTGAGTTGGTACGTAGTAATATCTTTTGCAGGCTTTGATACGACAGAGAAGAGAGCGCAAGTTAGTCTGGATAATAGAGATCATTTGAAATCTGCAGGTTTTGTTTTTTTGTCTGGCCTGCGTTGTCCTCCAGTTGGTTCTACTTCGTTTAAATAAGAATGAATCGTTATACATGGTGTCACTCCCGGGTTTTGGTGGGAGTTCACATTGCTAGTGCTTTCGTTCTCTTGTCGTCTGTTTCTACTTAGTTTGTTTTCTACATGTTTTTAATTTTCAGTTCTTTTTTGTTTTTATCCTGGTTTGTTGTTGTACGTTTCCGCGATTTTGCCTTGTCTCTGGACTCACGAGTCTTGGATTACCACTTCAACCTGTTGCTTCGGTATTTTGTTGCCGATATTTGAAATCGAACTTAACCTGCCTTTAGATATTAAAATTTGATTTGATTTGGTTGAATCACACTCAGGTTATTGAACGGAGCCATAAATTTTACAATTTTATATTTCACAAAAGTATATAACCCAGGAACGTCAAAAAGTGAAATCGGTCAAAATCGAACTTTACCTGCCTTTAGTGAATTATAACATGTTCAAATTTGATTTGATTTGGTTCAATTATACTCGTTATTGAACGGAAACTGTAAATTTTACAATTTCATACTTCATAAGGAGACATAACCCAGAAGCACCATAAGAAAAATCGGTCAAAATCGAAATTGATCTGGCTTTAGCGATTTCTAACAATATATCCAGATTTTTAAACATTTAACGAAAGTTCACTTAGGTTATTGAATGGAAACCAAAGCTTGACGGACGGATGGACAAGGTAAAAATGACAAGGATTTAACTTTAAGCCGAACAAATGTAAATAATTGAAAGACTGAAAAGGAAATTTGAGTAAAAAAATTGGATATTTTAATGAATAATGAACCGAATATGAACTATAAATTCTGAAAACATTGTTTAAATTGTAACATACCCCTTATTTTAAATATAATTCAAGACGATACTTTGGGACAAATTGTCTACTGAGACGACGGAAGTGTAATGTCTTGTTCTTCATAAAGGGATAAAACTCAAAAATGTCAAAAATATATCAGTCTCCTCTTTTCATCTCGTCCATCGGATGTGCACATTTCGCGAATTACTTACTCGTCAGCGATGCTAGGGACTAAAACTTTGGAAGACCAAAACTGCTACCAAAACATTTTGTAAAAGTTACATTAAGTTTATGTATGACAGCTTTTGAATTTGATCGCGAGGTTGGAGATAATATAGGATTGGATAGATGTTCGATCACAACATGCGTTCCTACATATACCAGCTCAAGTAACATTTATAAGGAAATTGGCCTGAATTCTTCGGCTGAACATAAAAAGAAGGAAGTTACAAGTGTTTTATAGTATTCACCAGACTATTGCACCTGCTTATCCCCACCATTAACTGACACTATAACTGTTCAAGTACAGCGTAATGGTAGAGATATAACTCCTTTTCGCAGACTCTTTTTAACAAGTGAAACCATTGTTCCATCAACTATCTACGGCGATGGAACTATTCAGAATGGTTTCCTATTTCGGTCATTTTTGGCATGTTTTCGCTTTAACAAATTTTTGATTTCCAAAGTTTTGATCTCTAGCATAGCTGATTAGTTATTGATTGATTTATGAAGTATGCACATCCGATGCATCAAAATCGGCATGAACTGTATCACCCTTTGTTTCGCAACGTTGGTTTAGCATATTTATAACCGAACTGAGAAATCTACATGTATAGCCTCATAAAATTAATTTTGTTACAAAATACTTTGACTTTGGACATCGCAAGCTGAAATTTTATTTCATTTCTCTTATCCATTTATATAAGAAGTTTGTTTATTTCATACTATTTTCATATGTTTATTGTGCAATATTTCGTTTACTTCGTCTGTTAATATTTAATTGGTTTGCATATTTTTTAATTCCCTGTATATGGCGTGTACATGTTATTCTTGTTTTGTACAAGCATTACTTGTATGAAAAATTTGTACAAGTAATTACTTGCTATGGCAGCATTATATAAGTAATTGCCTGTACAAATTTTACCATAAAGTAATTACTTGTAAATTTGATTCTATATAACACAATAACTTGTACAAATGCGATTGCATAAAATGGACTCCATTTGAAAATGCTTTGCATTTAATCACAGATTTTTTACATTAGAGTAACTTAAATTTGCAGAGATAATTTTCACAAAATTAAACTGCAGTAAACAGAACTAATATAGAAGTTTTTTTTTCTTGTATAATGTATATATATATGTGCAGTCGATAAAATTAACCAATACAATGCCGAAACATTGATAGTTAACGGTCTGCTTTTTCCATTAATCTGTTTCTTTCCAATTGAGCAGCAATGTGACCACACATATATTTAGTAAAACTGGGTCATATGTTTTGTTTTGTTGAAAATCAAACTGACAGGGAGTAAGGTATAAAGCCCTTTAAAAATATTTTCACTGTAAATTGCTAGTATCAAAAAAGTCAAGAGTGAATAATATCAACTGAGAGAAACAAGTTACTTGAGAGTAGACAAACTGTGGTTGTGTTTACCGTTTTTTTGCTAGAACAAACCATTTGCAGTTACTAGAGTTATTACTATTTGAACGACAAAGACTCTGGATCCTGTAGTAATCTCATGCTTTGAGATACTGACACTTTTATAACAATTTTTGCCCTTTGTTCAAATCAGTTTTGTATTTTTTTTTTGTGAAGGGCGGGGGTCAGAATTTTCATGAAGAAACTTGATTACCTGCTTTCTTTTGAGAAAATAATTTTAATATTTTGGCCGGTTACACTTACACAAGAATTTCCTGTCTTTTTTGAAAATCAGTTTTCTAAAAAAATTTTCTCATGTTTTACGATTGCTCGGTTTTTTAATTATTATTTTGTTAATATGTTGAGCTGGGCTACTGCTGCATTTGTTGCACTCTTATTGAATGTAAAACATGATGACAAGTTGTAGATTAGGAACAGCAAAGCCTCTTATTGACCTTTGATTTGTCCAGTTTCAGCACTAATGTTGAAGGCACCTGAAAGTTGGTCTGGTGCCTCATAATAAGACCGATATCGACAAAAATATGCCAGTGATATAAATGCGGACATAAATGAAATGATACAATTGAAGAGAAAGCTTTAGTGAAATTCTAAATTGAATGCAGATTTAATTCAACAAAAGTAGTAACAAAATGCTGAATACCAAGGGAATTCAAATAACAAGGAATGATGTCCATTTCTCTTGTGAACTAGTAACCATGATTTCTTTCTTCAATGTTCATGGTTGTGCAAGTTATGTATTATAGAGAAAAAAATATACAGTCAAGAAAAAATTGCATCAAAGTTCAAGGTAAGACTTTTTTTGCGCTAGACGCGCGTTTAGTCTATAAAAGACTCATCGTTGACGCTCTTATCGAAACATACGCAAATCCGAAATCAACTCAAAAGTTGAAGAGCTTATAAAACCAAACTATAATGAAAAGGGGGCCACCAAAATAAGACTAAGGAAATCCTATGCCTTAGTGTAGAAACACCTTTGCGTTTCCAACAATTTCAAAATTTTGAACAGCAAATTTGGTCAGGTCAGCACCGATGTGTTGACTCCCGCAGCGGGTTAACCTCGGGGGAATACTTCCACCAGCAGTGAACACCATATCCAGGTGTTCAAAAGGACAACATTGCATCAAAGGTCAAGGCAATACTTGTATACTAAAATTTTTACTAGTTGTTACTTGTATGATGCTGTAATAGATAAAGATTAATACATGATCTTTTCCATATCGGCCCGGTTACCATCCCGAGACCCCCATATCGGCCCGAGACGAAGTCGAGGCCCGATGTGGGTCGAGGGATTGTAACCGGGCAGATATGGAAAAGGTCATGTCTTAATCTATTTATCATATACTTCCGGGCCAGGAAAATAATAGGTTATTTTAA
>JAOXYH010080544.1:0-10842 GCA_028566455.1 Botula fusca
AGATGAGGTCGCGTGCGTTGATCTTCCATGGGTCATCTCCCACTGCAATCGGCCATTTACGGAAGAAAGAAAAATCTTGTCTGTACATTTTTGTCTCCTGCACATATATCCCACATCCCTTCATCAAGTGATGGAAACAAAGGTCCGGGCCAGCTATAACGCAAAGCTGCAAAAAAAAAAAACAAAACAAAACAAAACAAAAAAGAAAAGAAAAGAAAAGAAAAGAAACCAAAACACGTAAAGAAAAGGTCAATGCCTATAACTGTTTTTACATGGCTATTCCTTCTTAATTATTGTCAACAGTATGATAGGCCAGTTTTGACAGAAAAAGTGTACTCAATTTTTACCTATTTCCAGATCATTCCAGAAGGCCCGTGTATCCACAATACAATTAGATTCCAGCTGGATATACGCCAGAAAGTGCTGAGGAAATAGGTGATCCTCCCGATACAGAGAGCTATCATCATGTATCTTTAATATACCCAAGGTAAGAAAATTACAATAAATGAAACCTTTATACCCCTATTAACAAACTGGTTATGCTTGCTTCGAAAAATAGTTCTACATGGTTTTGTCTCTTTTTCAACAGTTTTCGTGGCCGTCGGACAAAGAAACACAATTCATTGTATGCACATGTATGTAGCTTTGGCTAATATTTCGAACACTTCTTCATATGAGGGCCAATCAGAAGTAGCATCAAACGTTTAACAAACGTCTTTCGTTGGTCGGAGTGGTAATTAGTAATGTGGCTGCGTGTTTTGAATTTTGGGA
The DNA here is from genome assembly GCA_028566455.1 of Botula fusca. Lineage (NCBI taxonomy): Eukaryota > Metazoa > Mollusca > Bivalvia > Mytilida > Modiolidae > Botula > Botula fusca. Next base: position 772 of record JAOXYH010080544.1, read on the forward strand.
GTTCCGTACATTGTAAAAACATTCTCGTACAGAAAAAAAACATTCCACTGTGCTAAAATGATCAGCGAAGTTATCATACTATTCTAAGATGGTAGCATAATATGAAAAAGACAATGAATAGCTTATAATCAAAGACAATTACCTGTAAATACATATACATTAGTTACATATTTTTTTCAGAAACCACACATTTGATTCACCTTCCCGGATTGACAGAAAACAGAGAAAGTCAAAGCGGTCTGATGTTTCAAAACCAAATGCTGTCTCGAGGGGTTGCCTTCCAATCAGACAGCACCATAAGTGTGACGAAACAAAGGTGTTGCCAACAACGCGAATTGGAATTGAGCTACAGGACTGATAGAGACTTAACAATTGAGCATAAGTCATTTTATAATTGATAATGAACAATATTGTAAATAATGTATTGAGTATGTTTGATGTGAATCTGAATATTTGACCAAATTGTCAACTTAAAGGTAGCACCACAGTCAAATGTAGAAAAGTTTCAGTACCTGGAATAGAAGACTTATACCTTTGTAAATTCTCGAGATATAGTAAACATGAGGCATCAATGAAAGAAGAATGAATCAACTTAATAAACCTAAATTTTCAACACATTTCCCTATAAATATCAATGACTAAAATACCACATTTGGAAGATATTCGAAATTTTTTCAATAACTTTCTTCTTTTGAAAATAGTATCTACAGTTAAACAGATAAGTACAATAATTATTCCATCTGAAAGAGCAGATAAAGTGCTACAAAACCGTCTCAGATTTTTTATATCGGGTCTGGTTTCAAAACATTTTCACTCAAAAAATGATTCAAGTCAAAATTTGAAATTGACTTCATCTTAAACAAGACCCTAAATAAAAAAAATTGAGACATGGCTTTGTATCTCTTAAATTGCCTTTTAGATGGAACATTAATTTTGTTCCTACCTTATATATAAAGCTAAAGATGTTATTTTCAAAAGAAGAAATTTATTGAGAATTTTGGAATATCTTCCAAATATGGTAATTTAAACATTGATACTTATAAGGAAATGTATTTAAGGTATTATTATGTTTAATCTAATTCGTTCTGCTGTTATTTGAATACTCATGTTTTGCGATATTCTGAGTAATAAAAAAGGTCTTCAATTTCAGGTATTGAAAATTTTCTATATATTTGCCTGTTGATTCATGTGATTGCGAGTACTTTAGCTATGTGCTAAGCACTATGAGTTCCTTTGTTTGACACTACTCATATCAAGTATCAACATGATCAATATTTTTGTTATTATCTATTTCTTCGTTGATCATATGGACACTCATATGTAAATATCTATTTCTTTGTTGATCACATGTAAACTCCTATCTAACAGAAAACGCACTGCTTACAAATACAAAATTTTATTTTTCAATCACATTTAAAAAATAACTCATATTGCATCATGTGTAATGGCATCCAATTTTCCTAATTGGTATCAAGTAAAGAAAACCATGATGTAATATGCATTTTTTCATATACTTATGCATTTTCACCAAAGAATAAATGGCACTCTACGCCCATAATGACAAGTGAAACACTTGTGTCACCAAAATAAAGAGAGATGTCTCGCCTGTTCAAATTGGTCTGCGTAGTAAACAGTATACTGAAAGATGTATAATGTTGTTTAAGCAACTGTATACTTCATACAGTTGCTGAAACACCATTATACATTCCATCGGTTCATCCGTTCAGTACATTGGGAAAGTAAGCAATTTATTTGTTAGATACCAAAGTCGATAAACCGTGATTACGGGGCATATGGATAAAATAGTCACGAAACCACGATGTACTTGTTCTGTTGCATCTGCATGCCAAATGTAAGCTGCTGTTGTTAGTAACAGAAGAGTGAAAAACTTTTAACATTGCTACACCTATATTAGAGTAAAATTAAAATGTCGGTCGACCTTGACACCAGGAGCACGTGGATAAAATGGCAATGAAAAGGAGCTGTACTAGCTCTAATGCATCTGCATCTGCATTCCAAATATCATTGACCTACCATGAGTAGTTGTTGTTAAATGGACAAGAGAAAAAAAATTACCAATGATGTGGATTTCGTCGCCGATGCCTCCGGAATCACGCTTATTAAGCCTCGGTTTCTGTTGCAAAAGTCACAGGCTAGACAAAAACAATAAAGAACCAAGGAAATAAAGACTTGGCACATATTCCTTTGTACCATCATAAAATCTTAAAAACTATAATACTTAATGGATTTCCTTTTAATGTAACATCAACTATTAAAAAATCTACTTCAAATACACACCCCAAAAAATCGAGTACACTCCCATATTCAAATCATAAACAAGCAAAGAAGGATGACATATCAACATGACATGAATATCATCTGCAGTGGATATAATCATTGATTAATAAAAGATGTTCCATGTCAGATATCATGAAATTTCAAAATAGAAATTTTTTAAAATTATTATTTTTTTTAATTTACTTTTAACCTCCACGGAACGAATGCAGCTAGACTTTGATGTCGACAATACAACATTCAGCATTCGTTTTGATTCAAAACTTTCCTATTTCTAATATATAAAATCAAAAACAGTGTCATGTAACCGAAACCTAAAGACTTAGTTCCTCTAAACTATTCTACTGTACACTATCTCAACCAAAATTGGAAATCAGTAAAAAATATCTAAAATAACTCTCAGTCCAAATATATTTGTGGATTTACTGTCACACGGCTGTCCCTATCTTTTTTTTTTGTCCTGCCCTATAGTTTGTTTTGTTTTTGTTTGAAAAAAGGGGGTATTTTTCATTAAGCACTATTAAATTTAGGCTTTCTCTTCCACAGATTCGATACATAGACTCAATGTAAAAATATTATATTTAAGAAATGCCTATCAACCTTATTTTTTATCCCCCCCACGGGAAATATTAGAGAGGCAGTAATATAGTAAAACCGCTTGACGATTGGCTTTCATATTTTGTATGATATGAAAAAGGACGGATATAGAATAAATATTAAGGAGACAACCTCCCATCTCCAACGCCATCTGCCTATAAACATACATCTATAAGTTGCCACATGATCTTCAATAGGCGGGAAATCCCACACCACGCAGCAAGTTCTAAATTCCCCAAACAAAGGCAAAATGGATAAATGCATTGATTTCGATATACGGTCGAAGGCAAATGCTAAAAGTTTTTATGCTTAGTAATTATATGTAGATATGGATACTATAGTGCTATATTGATTTAACAATTGTTGTACATGTAGGAACTATGGGACTTCGAACGACGGAAGACATACGTCTATGTGTAGTTTATCTTGTTTCAGCTTGTGACAGTATACCCACATATATGTTTTGGACTGAACTCATGTGCCACGCATTCGGTGTCCTTACTTTTGTTTTCATATAAGAGTACTTAATCATGTCCTGTAAGCTTTTTGTGCTTGTACAGAGATGGTCTGTATTTATGTTATGCCACAGCCAGCACATTGATAGCGCTCAGGATTGGCATTAGCTGCTTTATGGTCATTAAGTATCTTTTAGATTTAAATTTCTTGCCGCATTCGTTGCAGGAAATTTTATCACCCCTTACCGAAGAACAAACGTGCCTTGCAAGACTCGATTTATATCTGTATGTATTGCCACAGGAAGTACAACTAAAGGGACTAGTATTTTCATGTGACGCCTTGTGTCCTTCAAAGTTACTTTTGTAAGTAAAACCTTTCCCGCACCGGTCACAACAATATTTGAACTGTCCGTTATGTTCTTTTCTGTGAGAATTAAGCCCTCCCCTGGTCTTGTATGCTTTATTGCATATAGTACAAACAAAGTGCTTCATGCTTCAATGAGTTTTGACATGATCTTTTAGATCCTATGATGAGTAAAAAGCTTTTGAACAAACTTTACATTCGTGGCCATTTCCTGTGTGACCCACTAGATGTCGCCTGAAGCTGGTATAGCTGTTGTATGCTTTATGACAAATATCACATATTTAGATGCAGGGGTGTTGTCAATTGTGACCTCCACTGTATCAAGGACAGGCGCAACGTCTGCTGATGGGACAGTTTGGTTATTATTATTGCTGTCCATCGCCATCTCTTCTGTATTAAGCAACTCCGGCACCGCCCCTGACTGGATAGATAGGTTTCTCTGTGGAGTTTCAACAGAATGGCCGCTGCTGCTGTCTTGGGTTTTATCTCCTGCAGCAAGCAGTCCTGTGGTTTCGACTGGATCTGCAGTATCTTCTTGAACAGACCGAAGCTCGCTCTCATGTGTTTGAGGAACATGTGTAATAAGCTCAAACCCAAAGTAGGCCATATCTCTACTCAAGTCCTGAAAAGTAACACCGAATACGAAATTTAGTGCCTTGTGAGCATTTCAGGAATAAGCACAAACCGAATAGTTGAAAACCAAAAGCTTGGTCCGTCATTTAATTGTGATATACGTTATGTAGATGATGTGTTTTTGCTTAATAATGTTACTGATTAGGTGGCCTATTCGAAAGAGCTCGAATGTTTTAAAAAAAACCCGCAAGACTCTTCAAGACATCTTAAATGACAAAACCTGATAATAAACTTCGATTTTCCCATTTCCAGTGTTTTTTTTGTTTTTTTGTGTGTGTGTTTTTTTTTTCATTTACAATTTTAAAAGTTTTCTCTTAAACTACTGACCAGGGTGAAACAAAACGGCTAATAAGGGTGTCCTCTACGGAACTGATGTGAGCCGGATTTTTTATCGGTTCTATTGCTGTATTTAGTTAAAATCCGGAAGCGGGTAATATAGTTAAGCATGATGAGGCCGACCTAGTATGTAAAACATTTTCTGAAAGATTCGTTTGCAGATATTGGAGTTAGGTCTTGAAAGGTTTTTTTTCGTCAAAAATTTGCGTGAGATTTCAAACTTCAGTTGCTGATTTTTTTTTTATTTAAACATATTTGGATAAGTATATACTGAAAAGCGTGAAACCTAGAGCCATTTTTTTTTCTTATTAACAGCTTTAAAAAAAAGTCGCCTAGTTACAATTGTCAGATTCTTTATTGAAAGTTTTGCCTCATTGAGTCTGGAAGTAGTTTGAATCATTGAAACAGGAGAGTCATTCGGTTTCTTAGAAGCCTCTGAACCAGTTTTTAGCTCACCTGACCAAAGGTCATGTGAGCTATTGCTACCACTGAGCGTCCGTTGTCCGTCCGTCGACATCGTGAGCTTTTCGCATTTTGATCTTCTCCTCTGAAACTACTTGATCAATTTGAACGAAACTTGGCATGGATCTTTAGTAGATGTTGTTCTACAAAAGATATGTTCTTCGAGTTGATCGAAAATTAGACATGGCCGCCAAAGGCAGATAACTTGTTCTGATTTGATTAACCTTTAAAGCTCCTCTCGTCAGAAACAACCAGGTCAATTGAATTGATTTGTTGCATGAATGATCATTGGATGGACCTTTACAAAAGTTATGTTTTTTGTGTCGACCGGAAATTCAAAATGACCACCATCAGCGGACATAGTTTTAACATAGGACCCTATGGGAAAATGTTAAAAACTTTTCTTCTCTGAATCCAGTAAAACCAATTTATTGCAAAGATTGCATGAATGGTCCTTGGATGGTACTCTACAAAAGTTTTTTTTTGTGCCGATTGGAAATTCAAGATGGCCTCCATCAACGGACATATTTTAAACATAGGACCCTATAGGAAAATGTTTAAACATTTTCTCCTCTGAAACTAGTAGACCAATTGAAAGCAAACATTGCATGGATGGTCCTCTAGAAATGTTATGCTTTTTGTGCTGATCGGAAATTCAAAGATGGCCGCCATCCGCGGACATAGTTTTAACATAAGACTCTATGGGAAAATGTGTAAAAATTTTCTCCTCTGAAACCAGTAGTCCAATTGAAAGCAAACACTACATGGATGGTCCTTGGATGGTCCTCTACCAGTTTTTTTTGTGCTGATCAGAAATTCAAGATGGCCGCCATCAGCGGACATAGTTTTAACATACATTGTAGGACCCTAGAGGAATATGTTTAAAAATGTTCTCCCCTGAAAACAGTAAACCATTAATTGCAAATATTGTATGGATGGTCCTTGGATGGTCCTCTACAAAAGAAATATTTTTTTGTGCAGATCAGAAATTCAAGATGGCCGCCATCAGCGGACACAGTTTAACATATGACCATATGGGAAAATATTTACAAATTTTCTTTCCTGAAACCAGTAAACCAATTGAAAGCAAACATTGCATGGATGGTCCTGTACAAAAGTTATGTTTTTGTGCCGATTGGAAATTCAAGATGGCCGCCATCAGCAGACATAGTTTTAACATAGGACATTTGGGAAAATGATTCAAAATTTTCTCCTCTGAAACCAGTAAACCAATTGAAAGCAAACTGTACGGATTACAGCCTCTAACAGGGGTGCTGCTAAAAGGCGGAAACGGAATACGGAACGGAAACGAAAAACATAATATGGAAAACAGTTGAAAGAACTATTCATACAGAAAAAGTTTTTGTATGCAGGTGGTCTTCAAGTCATGTATATGAATATCAACGCTGGGCGCCATATACTTTCAAATGATGCGCACCTGTTCGTTCTCTCGTTAAATCGTTGTGCACTGATTTGATAAACATGTATGCCTTTTTTGCGGTTATGCGCACATTTAGAAGTCATATGGGCGAGATTGAATTTCGTGCACCCGAAATTAAAACTCGTGCGCTTGACCATGAAAGTGATAAAAAATACTTAAAATACCGCTGTTGTGCACATGAGAGCTCTAGGTTGAAGGTTTTGCGCCCGACATCAAAATTCGTGCGCCTAACCATTAATGTGGTGCGCTACACTTTGAAGATCATGTGTATTACGTTATACATTGTCTTGTATATTCAAAGTTTGAAAGTCTTACCCCCCGCCCCAATTTTAATTTTAAACTTGTGTGCTCGACCATGAAAAAGGGTGCGACAAGTTGAAAATCAGGTACATGTATATGTACTAGTATACAACGTTTTACACTGTCCCGCCAATTTAAGTCATGAGCGCTAGTTTGAAAGTCTTGCACTATAGACCAAAGCTCGTGCAATCGATCATGAAAAAGTGCGAAAGATTTTGAAAATCGTGTGAACAATGATTGCACGTTAATGCCAATTCATGAGTCGTGAGTGGCAGTTATGATTATCTTGCTCTAGAGATTATTACTCGTGTGCTTGACCATGAAGGTTGGGAGCTACAGTTTGAAAATCATGTAAAGCGTTTTTACAGTGTTACGCATAGTTAATGATAAAATCTTGTGTCCAAGATTTTAACTCGACCATGAAAGAGGTGCACAGTAATTTGAAATCATGTTTACAATGTGTTACACTTTTAAGCGCTAAATCATGAATACCACATTGAAAGTCTCATCAGAAAATAAAATCCGTGCGCTCGACCATGAAAATAGTGCGCAAGAGTTTATAAAATCATGCATACAACGTTTTACACTTTTGTGCACATTTATAAGTCATGAGCGCCAGTCTTCACACAAAATTCTTACTCGAGCAACAGCCACTTATACATGAAAGTCCGACAGGACAGTTTGAAAATCATGTACACAACGTTATCGTATACATTTAACAGTTAAGAGCGGCAGTTTGAAAGTGTTGTGCAACTAACCATTAACGTATAGTGTGGAACGGTTTGAAAATCACGTGTACAACGTTTTACATTGTTTTACACATTTAAAAGTCATGAGCGCCAGTTTGAAGGTCTTGTTCCCCAAAACAAAACTTGTGCTCTCGGCCATGAAATAGATGCGCGACAATTGCAAAATCATGTATACAACGTTTTATATTGTTTCGTCCATTTAAGGGTCACGAATGCCAATTCAAAAATCTTGCATACGAGACCAATTTTTGTGCGCTCGACCATGAAAAAGAGGTGCTTAAAAGTTTGAAAATCATGTGTCAATGTTAACACTGTTGTTGCTGTATGAGTCATGAGCGCCAAGTATGAACATATTACTCTTGAGATTATAACTAGTGCACTTGACCATGAATTTGGGTGCAATGGTTCGAAAATAATGTGTGTACGTTTCACAATCGTACGCACATTTAAAAATCACGAACACCAGTTTGAGCCTTGTGTCAAAGATTATAACTCGTCCGCTCGACCATGAAAGAGGTGCGCAACAGTTTGAAAATCATGTGTATATGTTAAGCACGTTATGAATCATGAGCGCCAGTTTGAAAGACTCGAAAGAGAATTAATTTCGTGCGTTTGACCGTGAAAGTGGTGCGCAACAGTTTGTAAATCATTTGTAGAATGTTTTTCACTGCTACGTACATTTAGAAGTCATGAGCGCAAACTCGAAAGATTGAAATTTGTGCACTGAACCATACAAGTGGTTGGCAACATTTTGAAAATTGTGTGTAAGTTTACACTGATGCACACATCTTTAAGTCATGAGTGAAAGTTTAAAAGTCTAGCGCCCGAGATTGAAAGTGATGTGCAACAGTGAGTAAATCATGTGCACAGCTTTTTCAGTGCTGACTTTGTTGCGCATAGATTTCCAAGTTGCGCTTTCGACGTTTTAAAACACTGTATTACTTTTTGCATGGCAGTTAAGTAATAACAGTATTGTGTTTAAAGAAGTGCCGCCGCCAATTGGGGATTCAACGATCGCAAATGCAGTTTTAGTAGCAACGCGTAGCGGACACAGTAAAACGGATATTTGCGACCGCCAAATCCCCGATTGACGACAGCATCTCTACAAATGCAATACTGTTATTCCTATTATAATGCATTACAATAAAAAATCCGCTTAGTTACCGTAAAGGTTTAAAAATTTAGTAAAATAATAAATGAGTAATGGTGTCACTGCATTTTGCGCATCAATGAATAAATTCAGAGCGGAACGTGAGCAATGAACTTAATTTTGCTTCATGTACGCCTCAAATTTAAATAACATCTTAATAAAACTTGGTTTTGACGTAGGTGACGTTTTTATTGTCGATAACATTGCAATTGTGTGACATGTTAGATTTCAAGAAATTCAATATGGCGGCCCATTCAGTCCTTGGTTAAGACATGCCAATTGCGAATTTTATTGCAAATAGTAGCCAATGTAAAAAAAGACTGCTTTAGAATTGCAGAACTGTCACGGAAAGATTTTGTACTGATAATCCTTCTTTAAAAATCGGAGTGTAACTCTAAAGGACAAAAAAATAATTTTCTTTTCCGACTTTACGTTCCGTTTTCCGTCTTTTCGTTCCGTATTCCGTTTCCGCCTTTTAGCAACACCCCTCTAACAGTGAAGTGTTCGAAATAGATTAACGTTAACGTCGATTTCTTTATCGCTTTCGGAAAAAAGTTTACCTGTGTAAAAGAAGTATTTTAACGTTGAAGATCGAAAGTATTTAACATTAGCACAAAGAATTTTATCCCTTCATTTGAAATGTTTTGAAGGGATCGACATAATATACCTATCGTTTCCGCAAATAAGTGCATGTTTTTATTCGAGATAGTCGAACATGATCATCGAAATATTTGTCACTGATGCAAAGAATTAAGTTAAAAAGTTATTCTATACAACAATGAAATATTTAGCACTTGGACAAGCACTCTTACCTCTGTATTACCTGCATTACAAGCGGTTTTAACGTAAACTTCAAATATTGACTAGTCTGTCCGTCAGTCACTAGTTTTGTCAACAGTGTCATTTCTCGACGGATTGCCTTCAAATTTAAAAGATCGCTTAGTTAGATACTAAAACTTTGGATTTGCAGAAAATTTCAAAACGTGTCTTTTGTTTTGTTTTTTGTTTTTGTTTTGTTTTTTGTTTTGTTTTGTTTTTGTTTTGTTTTTTTTTGTTTTTGGTTTTTTTGTCGTTTTGTTGTTTTGTTTATTTTTGTCGGAGAAAGGGCGGTTCGCAAGTGTTACAATAAGTTTCATCACTTCATGTGAGATTTTGTTTCATAAAGGATTTATCAAAGCCTTGGATTTTCAGAAAAAGGGAACTTGCGCAAACATTCTGTCAAATTTTTCAAATTGCTTCTACAGCCTGCATTTCTCTACGGATTGACTTCAAATTTGAATGTTTACTCT
>JAOXYH010080871.1:0-10834 GCA_028566455.1 Botula fusca
AACACCAAAAGATAATTAAAAAAAATTAAATCGGTGTTGCACAACTACATAACATAAGAAAGAACCCTGTCAAATTTTATTTAATGCACACTTATACTTCCTTGACATACTGCGTTCACAAAGAACTTTCCCATATAAAAAAATAGCCAAGTCCATGTTTTGCTATAAGGAACTTCAAAAATCAATTTTATAGAAATCTAAATGAATGTTGCACAACTACATATCATAAGAAAGATATATACTTTAGTTCATTCCCACTAATACTTAACAGACTAAAGGACGGGACAAAAACTATATACCTCCACTACTTTAATATCCCTGAAAAATTGTACCAGTGAGCATATACAAAATTGAATTGTAAAAAACCGAATCAGCCAAATTAAATTCTTCTTATAATTTAATTTCTTTGCTTCCAGCTGGATACTAAGAAATCGATGGTAATGACCTGAATAAGAAAAAGACATGAATATGAAAAAGAATGGAAATAGGGTAAATGTCAGCATGTCTACTTACGTCTTGTTAGGTCGATGAAAAAATACACGATGTTCTTTTGCTACATTATCAAACACAAGTTTACTGACGTCTGCTGGATGTTGTCCATCACCATTAAAGTTGTTTGTAGCAATGGCTGCTCCATTAAGAGAACACTCATCATTAAAACCAGAAAATGTCACATCTGAAAAAAAAATGAAATTTAGTTTGCATACGTTCCGTAAGACAAATATGCATCCGGATCTCCCTCCTAAAATAAGCAAGAGCAGTCGGAACGACGGCTAGTCCCCTACCGCAGTTTGAGAACACAGTAACAGTAAATAAGTGTGGACACAACAATTTGTTTGTCACACTATTTATCTGTTGAATCGTATTCATCTGTTGAATATTATTTACATAACATGCAAATTCTAATCCGACCCCTTCTGGTTCCTGTTTAAAAATGATTAAAAAATCCCTAAAATACATATACATGGGACAATCATGACAAATTATATTCCTAAAATGAAAAAGATGCACGAGTAGTTGGGCATACAATTCTCAAAGATTTGACCTTTTTCAAAATTTGACCCATTAACCCCCCCCTCCCAAATAACTCGAAAACGGTAAACGATAGAAAGGATCCGTCAACAACATCCTTAGAGTACATTAAAAGAGAAATTCAAGGAAACAAACTGCATCGGAAAAATCGAAAACAATTCTAAAAGCATTGGAAGATATCATGCGAATTTGATCGCTTTTGGTCCCTATTTTAAAAACGATAGGGGCCAGAATAATGAAAATTTTTAAATCTGTGCTTAAGTTCAATTTTATAAATAAATTATACTTACCTGACTTATGTACAAATGGATTTCTATCTCGTTGGTATTTAACTCGCCCGGAAGTTAAAATCGTGCGTGACCGGTGTGTGTGGTCACTTCCGGTTACAGCATGAATAACCAGTTTTCCCCACGGCGCATGACGACACCGTGAAGAAAAACTTAAATTATCTGGGGAGGAAGGGTGGGATCTTACATAAGTCAGGTAAGTATAATTTATTCATAAAATTTGAACTTGAGTACAAATTTTGGAATTTCATTTCATAAATTATGGTACTTACCTGACTTATGTACATTTGGATTTTTTCTGATTCCAAAGCTATCCTCAGTGGCAGATAATTTAGGAATGATTTTCTTCATTATGTAATCATCTTCTAAATATCCTCCACAAGAATAAAAATATTCTTATACAGTTCCCCTCCAAAAATTCTTTACAAAGATATATAAATATCTACAAAGTATATACAGATACTAGACGTCCTGTCTCTATCTGTTCAGATATTAGACCTCCTGTCTTCTATATCTGTGGCCGTTAAAAACCATCACCTCAAACAGTAACATATATACACACTTCCATCAGCAACTCGCCGAGAAGTGAATTCTTCTAACCTACAAATTTAAAAAATCAACATTTACATTTTTCAAGTAAAACTTTGTAAATGTAGTAGGTCTACTCCAGTCTGCACTATCTAGGACATTTTTCATGCTAGCCCCCTTAAACAGTGCCCAAGAAGGCCCTACAGCTCTAGTTGAATGTCCCTTGACCTTACCAATATCCCTTTTTTGCTGTCTATAAGCCATTTTAATTGTCTTGACAATCCATGTGGAAATTGTCTGACAAGTAACTGGTTTATGTGGCTTGTTGATTGACAAAAACAATTTACATTCTTTGTCATTGTCTTTACCCCTTAGATTATCTGTTCTTTTCAAATATTCATACAAAGCTCTTTTTGGATCCAGTAACTTATTTTCTGGAAAAGCCGGGACAAAAATCTTTGAACTGTCATGTCCAGCTCTGTCCTGTTTTGCTAAACCATGACGTATAAATGTCACCCCTTTCTCCTGAATATTAATGGAACCGTCACCTATTCTAAGTGATTGCAAATCACTACACCGCCTAAAGGTTGTTATAGCTATCAAAAATACTGTCTTCCAGGTAACATATTTTAAACTAGCGAATTTCATAGGTGTAAACGGTGGCTTTTTTAACATTTCCAGAACCAAGGGCAAATCCCACTCTGGTAATAATTTGCGTTCTGGCGGTCTGGAATTGAAAACCCCTTTTAACAGTCTTATAATGTAAGGATGTTGTCCTATGGGTGTATTATCAACGTTAGGTAATACTGACGAAAGCATAGACCTGTATCCTGCTATTGTTCTGTATTTTAACCCCTTTTCAAATAAGGAAGTTAAAAAATTTGCACAATCCTCTAAAGAAGCCTGATAGGGATCAATTTTCCATTGATCACACCAGCTATTGAACTGTCTAAATTTTCCCTTATAATCCCTTTGTGTACCTGCCCTCCATGACGCCGACAATAATTTTCTAGTTTGTTTCGAAAAGCCTCTTGTCTTAAACTGTCGGTCGATAACCGCCATGCAGTCAGGTTGAATATTTCCGGATTTGGATGTTCGACTTTTAGCTTTCCCTGACCTTGAGTTAACAGGTTTTTTATTATGGGCAGTTTTAGAGGATGAGCAATCAGAAGTTGTAACAGTTGAGGATACCAGGGTTGCTTTGGCCAACATGGGGCAATCAGTATTACCTCGCACTGATAATTCTGTATGTGACTCAGTACTTTCGGGATCAACGACAGAGGCGGATAAGCGTATGCTATCACATTCTGCCACGATACTGACAGGGCATCCAGAGCAAATGCTAGCTGGTCCTGCTTCCATGCACAGAACACTGGGGCTTTGCAGTTGTCTCTGGTTGCAAACATGTCTATCGTAGGTGTCACCCAAAGACTGAATATTGTCTGAACAACTGTTTCGTTCAGAGACCATTCTGTTGATCTGATTTGCAATCTGCTCAGTTTGTCTGCCAGAGTGTTCTTTGCTCCGGCTATGTGAGCAGCTTTCAACACTATTTTGTTTTGAATGGCAAAGTTCCATAACTCCCACGTCTGGAGACATAGATCGAAGGATTTTGTCCCCCCTTGCTTGTTGATGTATTGTACTACAGTAGTGTTGTCCGACCGAATCAGGACATATTTGTTTTTGAGTAAATGACAGAAATGTTTGACTGTCAAAAATACTGCCTCCAACTCCAGATTGTTTATGTGTTTTTTCTTTTGAGTTTCCGACCAAATGCCCTGAACTGTTTGCTTCCCAAAGTAACCGCCCCATCCCGTTTTGGATGCATCTGTCGTGATGGTAGCCTCTGTTTGTATTTGTTTCAAAGATCGGCCTTTCATGATGTTTGCTGTAGACAGCCACCACGCCAGATGCAATTTTAGAATTGACGTACACTGAATTTTGTACTCTAAACTCATTTTGGATGGGGACCATACCTGCAATAGATGTATTTGTATTGGTCTCATGAAAAGTCTGCCATTCGGTATCAGTTCTAGACAGGATGCTATTATTCCCAGAATTTTGAGATACTGTCGTGCGGTCGTCTGACCTTTCATTAATTCTAAAACTGCTTTTTTTAAATTCTGGACACGCTCTGGAGTTGGATAGACATATCCTTCCTTCAGTCGAAACCACCCCCCTATGTACGTTATGTCTTGTGACGGGGTCAATTCCGACTTTTCTCTGTTTATGATAAACCCTAGTCGAACAAGTAGATTTAACATTTTCTCTTGATCCTGAACCATCTGGTTCCTTGACTGATTTACTGACATCCAATCGTCCAGGTACACTGACATTCTTATGTTCTGTTTTCTTAAATGAGCTGCCACTACTGATATTATTTTGGTAAATACTCGTGGCGAGCTTGTTGGACCAAAACATAGAACTTTGAACTGGTATACCCTCCCCTCTACACAAAATCTTAGGTATTTCCGATGATTTTGAAAGAGGGGAATGTGTAGGTATGCATCTGACAAATCTAGAGAAAATGCCCAATCCCCTTGTTTGACTAGGTTGAGTACTTTGGACATAGTTTCCATCTTGAAATGTTGCTTCCGAAGATACTGGTTTAGAGGGCGTAAATTTATTACAGGTCTCATTTTGCCATTTTTCTTTTTTACTAGAAAAAGCGTACTGTAAAAACCGCATTGGGTTTGTGATCTGGGTACCAGTTCTATTGCGTCTTTTTCCAATAAAGATTTTATTTCTGTTTGTAACAACTCTAAATCTTTTGTATTTACTTGTGTGGTTTTTATTCCCATAAAAGGAGGTTTTTCTAAAAATTCTAGTTTGTACCCATCCTTTATTATTGATAGGACCCAACTGTCTTGAGTTATTTTCTCCCATTCTGGCAAAAAATGAGAAAGGCGCCCTCCCACAGGTATCTTCGGAAGCATCATTATATTGCTTACCTTGTCATGCTCTATTTGCTTTTCCTCCTCTGGGAGGAAAAGACCCTTTCTTTGGAGTAGCATCTGACTTAGACTGCTTTCCATCAACTGGCTTTCTGCTGTAGTCTTTTCTTTGAAAGCTGGGGTTTCCTTTCTTTGGTATGCGAAACCCTTCTCCTGATGCTGTATTAGATTTGTCTTTGTTCACTTGAGCTTGGACAATTACATTTGCTTTTTTAGCACTCGGTGCAGCTTTGTCGTCCGAATTACTTTTGCGTTTTCTGTCGGATTTGAAAAAGTCAGGAATAAGGTCTTCTAATGCCTTATTCTTTTCTTTCCTAGCCTTAAGAAAAACTTCGAGTTTTTCGCCAAAAACTCCATCTCCAGTTAAAGGTAGGTCTGAAACATCCCTATTATCCTCTAACTGATACAGAGAAGTATCTGTCATACACATTTGACGCCTTAATATATGATGGAACGCACCTGTTCTTCCCATCTGATCAAGACTTTTTGTCGACATTGCAAATATGTCACGTATTTGCTGAATTGCACTGTCTATGTTAAGATTGTCACTAGTCAGTGATTCAATCAAACTAGCCAGACTTTGTTGAATGTACATGTTTATCACTATACCAACAAATGCAGCTTGCTGACCTCTGTATGCGATTTTCTCTAACATTTTGAAAGGTTGAGTGAAAAGAGATTTTCCAGTCTTAGAAAAAGAAGCTTTGCTACCATGCTTCTTTACCAGACACCTGCCAATCAAATCGTCCAAAGACGGAACTTGAAGAAATTTTTCAGTTTCTTCATCAATAGGAAAGCTTTCCTTTGTCTCTTCTGCAAAAGCAGTGATTAAATTAGGTTTTTCAGCCCGCCAGTGGCCCATTAACACATCTCTCTGTGAATTATCTAGTTCGATGCCTCTTTTTTTCTCTGTTTTTTTAGCAACGGCATCCTCCCCAAATATTTCAAACAAACATTTTCTTGTCTTCTCAGACAAATGTTCATCATCAGATTTTGTCTCTTCCACATCTGACTCTGTACCAAAATCATTACGTTCAGCCTGCCCTGGCTGTAGTGAAAGATTGTCATCATCACTATGAATTTCCAAGTCCTCATTGTCAGAGACTTGGACTGGGCTAGAAATCCGTCTCTGTGACAGATTTCTTTGTTTCTCAACATGTCTTTGTGACTGTTGATGTTCACTTTCAGAGTTTTTGTCACCTTTTTCGGTACTACTCTGTTTTTGCAATTCCGAACGAAACATCGTAAAAAGGTTGTCCAGTTTACTGTCAAGTTTCGAATCTAGGTCATTGAATTTACTATTCCATTTCTCTTCAAGTAATTCATATTTCGACCTTTTCTTTTTCGTACTAGAAGTCTTCCTTTGAGACGACTCACCTTGACCTTCAACAATACGTAGAGGTCCTTCGTCTTCATTTGGCGAATTCATCTCGCCATCCGTACTAAGCGTACTTCTAACGCTACCTTCAGCCATGAAGGATGAAGCTACCACGATACAAAGTAGTATCACAATAAACCGAACGAGTGTAAACGACGTGTTGTCTTCAAGCGCCGAGAAAGAAAACTGACTGTTCATGCTGTAACCGGAAGTGACCACACACACCGGTCACGCATGATTTTAACTTCCGGGCGAGTTAAATACCAACGAGATAGAAATCCAAATGTACATAAGTCAGGTAAGTACCATAATTTATGAAATGAAATTCAATTGGTTGATTTATGCCCAATAAAGCACCCCAATTACCTAAATTGATGATAACTTAATTGACAATCATAGAAATGCAAATTATGCATGAACTTACATTTCTGCTTCATCTGTCCTGCTGTAAATTAAAAATGTAAATTATATATTACTTGTGTTCAGTTTCCGTACTCATACAATGTAGTATACCCGGTTTGTACTCGGAAAAAATATGACAAAAATAACTTCAGAAACATATGATCCTTCAGTTATTCCAAAAGAAAATCCAGAACAGTCTGTGTTAAAACTTGAAGCCAACTGTCTTGTGACTAGAAACATGCTGTCTTTTAACGTCAGTGTTTGTGATAAGTTGCCACTGCCTTAACATTGCTTAATGAACATTGTTATGTTATGATGTAAAAATAGCAGTTTGTTAGTGTGTCATATGTTGTCTATAATGGAAGTTAAAATAATGCACAAATACTTTGGAAATGACAGACAAAATGTATAAAACACTTGAAATTAGACTGATGTCCTTTTATTGGATTTCAGAAAAAATTTTTTAATTCTTCGCGAAATAATATCCCTTCATAACTCTTCGCTGACAAAAGTTTGCACTATTTCATCCTAATATTCAATCTACAAATGTGGGTAATTCAAAGCTTATAAATTCATTTCTCAGCCTTATAAAACTGACTTCCTGCAAATTCACCATTATCCAAACTTTAAATGAATTTGTCATGTCTTCTGTGACAAAAAGAGAAATTATATCCAAACATTTTACCCTTTATATCCTGACGTGCCGATTGGAGACTCCCATTTAACTCTCTTATTTGTTCCTCTGCTCGCCTCAGTTCAGCTGATACCTCTGGAAATTTTAAAAGCATATAACCAATTAAAAGAAGCAGATAATACTCAGCTTTAACAGCCTATCCTCAATATAGAAGGCCTTTCTGAATACTAGTGGAGGCAATATTTATAGAGTTAACTTTTCAGATGGCCATAGCCGGCTTTTCAGTTGCTTCTTTGCATAACTTTAATCAATTAAATAAAACTATACACATATTTTAATACATCGGATGTGCGCATTTCGTAAATTAATTACTCGTCAATGATGCTAGGGACAAACCGTTGACGACGACATTCAATATTATTTTCAGCATGCATTTCTTATATTCCACCTGTTAGATGTGGCCACCAAACAAAAGAGAAAATTATTACATTAGATCTGTATTCTGGGTGCCCATTATCTTCTTCAATGACACTCGAAATCACAAATTTATTGATTGTTATGGAATGTCTATCTCAAAGATGATTAACTATCTGTTTCTTGCGTCGCAGTGCAATCAGGCTTGGTTTTTGTCAATTCACGGTCTTTTCTGTTGCTTTAAGGTATGTAAGCATTGATGACAGTTTGGGTTCTTCTTCAGTTTATTTATTTGAGTCCACAAGTTTGAAGGTTGAAAATATTGATTATTGATTAGGGTTTAACGCCATTTTCACCAGTATTTCAGCTATATCGTGGAGGTCAGTTTTAGTCGGGGAGGAAGCCGGAGTGCCAGGGAACCGCCGACCTTGGGCAGGTAACTGACGAACCTTATCACGTACGGTTGCAAGTTGAGTGCACCCTTTTTTGTTCCTTACAAAGCGGGGTGCGAACTCACAACCCAGAGGTGATCGCCTATAATGATTATACAGGTAAACTAACGACCTTAACCACTCAGTCATGCAGGCCCCGAGTAGAAAATAACTGAAGTTACAGAGCAAAAGGTCAAAGTCATCAAATGTAGCCTGGCGTGTATATTTAGAATGATTTTAAAAGTTGTACAAGGAATTGGACATTAACATTCGTATGTCATAAAATTTACCTTGTAACTTTTGATCTGTAGCTTCTTTTGTTTTGTTTTGTACCATTTGTTCCACTACTTCTGACAACATATCGTCCATCCCTTTCTGAATTTGCTGTTGAATATACGTTTTCAAATATTTATTCATTTTAGAAGTGTCCAAATCAGCTCGCAGTGTTGCTTTTAAATCGTCGATGAGCGGCATTGAAATTATCTCATTACACTCTAATCCGCTATGGCAGGTATGGCCGGTTTGTTGTGTCCAAACAGGTATGAACAGAAAAGGGTAACACAACAGCTGAAGGAGAACCATCGTGCACAATTGCTGAGATAGTTTAACAATGTTGGCAGGAAGTATTGCTATTTAAACGTGTGTCTATCCTTGATTTAGTGATCTGCGATTGTACATTTCTACCACTTGTCTACGCAAGTAGTTGATACTTAATATTAACAAATTTTGAGAAGTAACATTATATATACTTAAATACTTAACCTACAAGGGGTCTTATGACATAGTAATTACATTCACTCACATATATATGATCAAAATCATTGTCACTGGGATGGGAAAACAGTTTTCTAAACAAAAATTAAAACAAAAGTTTTATAAACGACAAGAGATCTTGTTACACTTAAAACTGAAGTATTATTTATTCACCTCAATATGTGTACTATATATTGCTAACATACAAGTAAATCATTTATCCTGGTCAAATCAACGTGTGTGTTGTCTGTTGTCTCCGCAATTATTGGAATGCTTTATGTATCTAGTCCTAATGATACCAGTAAGGCTTCCTATGTCGTAAACAATTCCATATAAGTCATATGCCAACATTCATTTCCTGTTGAGTGTGAATCTCCACTTTTGTACATTGTATTTGTATCTTATCCTTTTCATTTTTGTGTATGTGTCGATGTTGGGTTACTTTCAGAACTATTTCATCGATATTATACTGTTATTATACAGATGTAATTTAAACCCAATGGAAGGTTCTAATTTATGACAGATGACCGTTCAATATTTTTCATTATCGTATAGCAAGATAATATTTTCCACAGAAAACAACTAAAAGTAAGCGTGCAATAAATTTTCACATTGCACTAGTAGAAATTGTGACGTTATCGACAACAAAAGGGCATTTGAAAAAAAAACATTTTAAGCTTTGCGTTACAATAAAAGAGTTATCGCATGAATATGGGAGAATATTATACCTCGTAGAAAATATATTGCACTCGCAAGCTCGTGCAATATAAAGTACTACTCGGGAAAATATCCCCAAATATTCTATGCTTTTATTTAATTGCAAAACGACCTTCCTGCAGCCTTATATTTACATCTCAGGAACATCAGTGTTCCATTGTTTTGCCTTTAATTCTACTTATCATGGTCATCAGTGTCCGATTTTTTAAAGTTCTCCGACAATCACATCAGCGTTTCATATTTTTGCCGTTTTCTTTATTTCTAAGGCACACCAGTATTCCATTGTTTTGCGGTCGCTTTACTTCTCAGGGACATCAGTGTTCTAGGTCTACTTATCATAACGGTGATTACACTATATTTGAAGATGTTATATTTGGCAATAGAATCGGTTTAAAAATACCTGTTGGATTTCGAATCGGTGACGCATCGAATTCTGATAGGCTGGTCACAAAGCTCACCTGATTGGCCGTCGTCTGTATGCAACTACAGGTGTGTAGTTACTCACCTGTAGAGTTATTTATTATGACCACGGTAGTTTACAAACAGTGTGATTTCATGAATCTCGATGTTAACCCGCAAATCAAACAAAATGTTTCATTAGCAACGTGTACATTAAAAATGATGGTTTAGTAACTGCATTTGTATGAATGCAGCTTTACACACGTTTTTGCAGACAATGTATTTTCATAGAACCAGTCTCGGATGTTCGGCAAAGAGGAGCATGTGGATTTTCAAAAGTTGTTTCTGCCATCACCACAACAGAACAGGGATTAACATTAAAATATATTCGGTTATTAACTGTCCATTTATTCAGTGATAAATTGACTTCGGGAATTACGCACTTTTCTATAATAATATGTCCAGTTTCCGAGAAAAAAATTATAATGAATGGTACTGATCAGCATTCTTTAAAATTGAAATAAAAGCTGTTGTTGAAAAAAGACGACAACGGAAAAAAGGTCCTGGTTAAACATTATTAAACTTCTACTCCAAGCACACAGCATAAAGAAAAAAGAAATTTAGATCGGTACGCAGGGTCCAAGGAGTCAACAAGTTTTAATTCCTTGACTGTTTTTTCAGCAATCCATATATCCAATTGATTTGTCCTCCCTTTTTTTGAAAAAAAGAATAAAAAGTGTCTGGTTCTAATTGCTCCCTCTGCCGAGGCACAAGTTTGATGAGACAGGAGCTACATTTTTGTAGCTAGTTTTATCCAAAATTAAGTGAACCTTTTTGTTTTTATTGCTCATAAACTGTAATATTATATGGCAATGGACACAAGTTATTTACAGCCCATCGTCGGT
>JAOXYH010081091.1:0-17591 GCA_028566455.1 Botula fusca
TTTCTCAATATTCAAAGTTCTATTCCGGATTCAAAATTGTTCATACAGCCTTATTCTTGGTCTTAAAATTTGGGAACTAGTTTCAGATTTTAAATGAAATGCAATTTTTAGCAGTATATCACAAAATACGAATTTACTGTAATTTAATATGCTGGCGACAAGGATTTTTCTTAATTTAGCCATTTTTCTTGGATTGGCTGATTAAAATACGTATTTCTTGCTCTTCGTTTCTGTGTTGCACTGCTTGATTGCTGATTGTCGTGTTCGTTGTTTTGTCCATTCGTGTCTGTTCTGTTGCCTCATGATATGCGAGCTTGGATAACGGTTTGTTTTTCTATTGTGTGTGTGTGTGTGCTTCTAAAGTCATCTAACAAATATTTCAGACTGTGATTAAATATCATGGTATATATTGTTTACTTTATGTTCTTGATAGGACTACCGTATTTAAGATGAATGTAATAGTAAAGTGTAACTCACAGATCCGACAGTCTGGTGAGCTTATCAAATATTCCTTTTTCCAACATTGATAACTGGTTATCACCAATAGCTCTGAAACATAAAATATCAAGATATATTTTTCGAAAAACCATGAGTGCTTGCTGGGGTCATTTGACTGGTGTTATCCGATGTTGATCATTGATTTCCATCCAAACTGATGAAAAACAGAATGACAACAAAAAGGTATACATTTACAGAATCGTGAATGATTTGCTGTATCTATATCTGACAAGGTTGTAAAAGTAATAACCAAATTCAAAGGTAATAGTTTAAATTAGAAAGTCCTTACAACCGGAAAAATTAAAGCAAACACCTGGAAAGTGGATATAAGTGTAATGGTTCTATCTTTGTAGATGAATTGGTGAGTTAAACCGGTTTTTTTTTCAAAAGCGCGCTAAACTCCAGCTTCCATTACGCTCCAATGATTTCCGGTATATTGCAATATAAACAGGTAGCGTTAAGTTGCTACAGGACAGAGGATGTGAAACCAGTAGTCAAAATAGTACATAAATATGTATATGTTGAAGGTATTACAAAAATCCATCCTTTAGAATCGTCTTATAGGAAACGGAATATTTCTCAATAAGACCTTGATATCCAAAATAAAACTTTTTTTTCAAGTAACGTATGAGACGTATTTTCTTATAACCTTGATTCAAAAGCCTGTTTCTGAGACAATGGTGGCAAAGCAAGAAGTCCGAATAGTGGCTACTGTCTGTAGCAGATCGTATTAATTGAGAAATATGAATACCATATGCTGGGGTAGCTGGTATATTGCTGCACATAAAGAGAATGTCTATATGTTTGAAATTCGTCTCGTTTGTAGCATATTTTGTACCGAGTTGACCACTGTCGTCAAATTTGCGATAAATGTCTATAAATGATGCAGAGAGATCAGTATCGGTCGTCTCTTTAATTTCTAGTTCTCGTGGATATATAAACGGAATTGATGTCCAAAATTTATCAGACTAAGATAAAATATCATGACACATGTTCGTTACAGACTGTTCCTGACAGTAAAAAGTGCTATCATCAGAAGTGAGTGAGTAAGGCGTATTTAAGACCTAGTGTAGATCGGAATGGGGTTCAAAGATTCCTTTCTCCACCGTTGATTGTTACTCAGGCTTCTAAAACCTGTTTTCAATACATATAAATAATAAAGATACATACGCCTAAAATACGAATCATTCCCTACTGAAGTCATTTATTAAGAAAAATAATTCAGACGGTGATTAAACATCATGGCTCATAATTTGTTAGTGACATGATATACTACTCGGTTACGAATGAATGTAATTCGTGAGATGTAACTTACAAAACCTCCAGACTGGTAAGCTGGTCAAAGATTCCTTTCTCCAATGTTGATATTTGATTATGCGTCAGACCTCTAAAGCACAAAATATTACCAAAAATATATACTGAGCAACACCATGAATGATATGCTGTAAGGTAATCTTGTGACAAATGTGATAAAAAAAGCGTGGAATACATTTGTTACATGTTGTTTCGGACATAAAAAAACTGCTGTATGAAGAATAAATCAAATGTGTAAGATGTACATTAGTTCAGATCGGATAGCTTTGCAAAGATTCTTTTCTCCGACGTTGATTACTAGATGCTATTCACATTTCTACCACTCAACATATCATCAACAAGTAGAAATAATCTTGCCTAAAGTAAGATTGATTTTCTGCTAATTTCACCAAATATTTCAGATTGTTATCAAATGTGTCACATATTTCTTAGTTTTGTTACCTTCAAGAAGTACTACTTAATTAAGAATTAAAATTATAGGTGAGGTGTCGCTTACAATCCCTCCAGACTGGTTAACTGATCAAAAATTCCATTCTCTATGTTTGATAACTGGTTTCCAAGTAGAAGTCTGAAAAGTAAAATATCAACAAGAAGATATCTTTTACAAAACTGTATTGAAATATGACGAGTTGTTTCTCTTACTACTGTTATTGACAGAGATACTGCTGCACGAGGAATGACGTAAGTGACCAGTGTGTTAGCTACAGCCAGTCTAGACTAGATAGTGCTTGAAAGATTTATTCTACAACATTGATAACTGGTGCTTATATGCTTTGTCATCAGAATTCGTTTCTTCGATGTCGATAGTTGATCATTACCAAGATCTCTGAAACTTAAAATATCACCAAAAAGATATTATTTTGCACAGTCATGAATGATTTGCTGTAAGTCAACTGACAAGAATATGGGAATGTGATAAAATAAACACATATTGGTAACGTTTTGATTCTTACAGCAAATACTGCTGTATAAACAGTGGATCAAGCGAGGGAGATGTACTTTTCAACCTGTGTAGAATGCATTGGGTTGCAAATATTCCTTTTTCCAACGTTGATCAATGATTGTTATTGAGATTTCTGAAACACGAAATATCATCAACAATGGACATAATAAAGATACTTTTGTCTAGAATATGAATTACTAGGTGCTGGAGTTATCTAACCAATATTTAGACTGTTTTTAAATATCATGGATCATAATTTGTTGGAGACATTATATACTTCTCAATTTTTCATTCATGAAATCTTTTATTAAGTTGCAACTTACAAAATCTTCAGACTGGTAAGATGATCAAAGATTCCTATCTCCAGTGTTGCTATTTGATTATACCCCAGATCTCTGAAGCACAAAATATCATATGTATAAATATATATTTACCTAGTAGAACGATGAAAAACTTTTTAGGTTTTCAAAGATTCTGTCGTTATTCATATTTCTAACAAACATAATATTATCAACAAATAGAAATACCCTTGCCTAAAGCAAGAAAGATTTGCTGCTGAAGTAGTATAACAAATATTTCAGATCGTTATTGAATATTATATCATAGATTCCTTGAATTTGTTACTTGCAGGAAGTACTACTCAATTAGGAATGAAAGTGATAGGTAAGATGTCACTTACAAATGCTGCAGACTGCTTAACTTGTCAAAAATTCCTTTCTCCAAGCTTGATAATTGGTTTTCATGTAGATTTCTGAAACGTAAAATATCAGTCAATCTATATTTTTTACAAAACGTTTTTCAAATATAACGCCGTGCTTTCCTTACTATTCTCATTGACAGATATACTGCTGTATGAGGAATGAAGCAAATGATTAGGATGTTAGTTACAACCAGTCTCGACTAGATATTGTTTGACAGATTCAATTCTATAAAACTGATCATTGGTGGTTATATGTTTTTTCATCAACAGATAGAATATCTGCCTATAAGTATGAATAATTTCTGAAACACCAGAGTTTATTGGGGTTCATGTTACTTATTTTCTGTTTTAGCTTCTGTGTTGTGTTGCTTGATTGTTGATTCTGAAACACGAAATAGCATCAACAATAGACATAAATAAAGATACTTTTGCCTAGAATGTGAATGATAAGGTGCTAGAGTTACCTAATAAATAATTAGACTGCTATTTAATATCATGGATAATAATTTGTTGGTGACATGATATACTTCTCAATTAAGAATTCATGTAATTCTTTTATAAAGTTATAACTTACAGAGCCCACAGACTGGTAAGCTGATCAAAGATTCCTATTTCAAGTGCTGATATTTGATTATCCTTTAGATTTCTGAAGCACAAAATATCATATGTAAATATTTACCTAGCAGAACGACGAATAATTTGCTATGTTTTAACAGATTCTGTTATTACTCAGACTTCTAACAAACAAAATATCATCAACAAATAGAAATACCCTTGCCTAAAACAAGAATGATGTGCTGCTGAAGTTGTCTTACAAATATTTCAGATCGTTATTAAATATATCACATATTTCTTGGTGTTGTTACTTGCAGGAAGTACTACTCAATTAGGAATGAAAGTGATAGGTAAGGTAAAGATAAGGTAACGTAAAATATCAACAAATCGATATTTTTACAGAATTTTTTTTTTCAAATATAACGCCGTGCTTCCCTTACTATTTTCATTGACAGATATACTGCTGTATGAGGAATGAAGCAAATGACTAGGGTGTTAGTTACAACCAGTCTCGACTAGATATTGTTTGAGAGAATCAATTCTATAAAATTGATCATTGGTGGTTATATGTTTTTTTTTTTCATTAACAGATAGAATATCTGCCTATAAGTATGAATTATTTCTGAAATACCAGAGTTTATTGGGATTCATGTTACTTATTTTCTGTTTTTAGCTTCTGTGCTGTGTTGCTTGATTGTTGATTCTGTGTTCGTTGTTTTGTTTTGATTAACGATCTGGTCTGTTTCTTCACGACGTGAGCGTGGATGGCGGTTTGGTGTTTTCTCTAGTTTATCTGCTTCTGTAGTTATCTAACAAATATTTCAGACTGTTATTAAATATCACGGTATATATTGCTTACTTTATGTTCTTTAAGGACTACCGAATTTAACATGAATGTAATAGGTAAGGTGTAACTTACAACCACTCCAGACGTGTTAGCTTGTCAAAGATTCCCTTTTTCAACACTGAAAACTGGTTATTAGCCAAGTCCCTGAAACATAAAATATCAACAGATATTTTTCCTAGGACAATGACTGCTTGCTGGGGGCGATCTGACCGGTTTTCCATAATGCAATAAAAATATCATGACATTTACTGATTGTATAATGCAAATACTACAGAATTAGGAACGATTTAAATGAGTAAGATCTAACTTACAAAAATCGAAGACTAGTTAACTTATCAAAAACTCCTTTCTCTAACGTTGATAAATGGTTCCCACTCAGGTTTCTGAAGCACAAAATATCAACAAATAGACATCATTTCGAGCCATGAATGATTTGCTGTTAAATATTTTTACGTTTATCAGAAAGTGATCAAATGTAATGGCACATATTGGTTCCACATTGTTTCTTACAGAAGTAAGAATTATTCAGTTTGGTAAGTGTAGTTTGTTCAAAGGATGGAATGGTTATCTTTTCGAGAATTTGTTCTGCAACGTGAATAGCTATTTGATATTTATAAGACAAAATGCATCATCAAATCAAACCACATTTCAAAGAAGAATACATCATTTACTGCTGAAGTCATCTAACAAACTCGTAAGACTGCCATTAAATATATTGGAACATGCTGCTTATTGTGGATACTGATGAGAAATATTGCTGGGTTAAAATAAGTATGTAAAATGCAATGTTATATATATTTTAATTTTTGAACATTTTTTTACCTCTACGTTTACACATGTACATGTATTTGTAAAACGAATTCGTTAAGAATATTTTATCTATGAAGTTTATGCACGTATTCTTCTACCATGTTCTATGTTTCATCAGACTAATTATTTAGAGCCAAACCAGAGTCAAACTGCTGTCACAAAATTCTCCTTGGTCAGGGTTATGTTCGGCCTGTGCTATTTTTATCACTCCAGAAATTCTGTGGTTGTCATCTTGATTTGGTAGATCGGTATGATGTACTTAGTATCTGTCTCATAAATGCGAAATGATATCTTCTGCCAGATTTCAAGTGATACCGGCTTTGAAATCTCACCGGACTTGACACTTCTCACTTGTAATGTGACGATTGCCGTTAACGGATCAGGACATGCTTAACCTTCCGGAGCACTGATGCCTCTCCCGGGTTTTGGTTGGGGTTCTCATTGCTAAGGCTTTGGTTCTCATATCGTCTATTTCTATTTTGTTTGTTTGCTACATGATTTTCATTTTGAGTTTTTTTCCTGGTTTCTCGTTGCTTGTTACCACGCTTTTGCCTTGCCCCTGTATTCATATGTTTAGAATTTCTACTTCATGCTGTCGCTTATGTATTCTTCTGCCTATATTTGGTTATAGCACAAAATAGTTGTCCGTATTTATATTTTTTCGAACGTTTTGGTTTTTATTATAATCGTTGTATATGGGCGCAGTTTGATTATAATTACTAATATAAAATGTGAGCAGCTATGGTTGGGTATTATGCTTTATGGGTTTCCTTTGGAAACACGGGGTCTTTTACTGTTTCAACATTTTATTAGGGCAACGACTATTTCCAGTCGATTGGTTGATTCGTTGTAATTATAAGACCTGGAGCCACGAGAAGAACGGACATTACGGCCATTAACTATTATTTTTAAGTAGTGCTGTTTATTTTTTTTTAATATAAACTTGTAAATAAAGTATATTGCTGACTTCCTGTTGTGTTGTTTTCTATCGTTACAGTAGCTTACAATAACAGTAGACTAGTTAAGTCGTCAAAAATTCCCTTTTCCAGCGTTGATAGCTGGTTATTGTCCAGGCGTCTGAAATAGAGAAAGTTATCAACAGATAAAGATATTTATCTCTAATAGCATACATTTTTGCGTTAAAATCAAAATTGCCGTGACTGTCGTTAAATACATTGGCATGTCTTGTTTATTCTAGACTTGTTATTGATAACATGTACTGCTGAATTCAGTATGAAACATATGTTGAAGATGATCTTATGATTCGAATATCTCTTTAGGTGGGGCTGTTGCTCATTTTATTTCACAGCAAAACATACGGGCAATGGCAATTTTTGTCAAATTTTCTATTTATAACGTCACTTTGACCTTATACTGGAAGTGTGTACCCTATATTGGCCAGTTAAAGTTGTCCTATACATTTTGCAATAAAACTAGTATAAATTTGCAACAGTAAAGGAATATATTCATTTTTTTTGCGGACCAAATTACATTTTTGTTTTAATCTGTCGTGGATGAAGGAATAGTAGCTGTCATGGATGAAGGGATGAACTGCTTTATTTGTTTATATACGGACCATACGAGACAACCGCTGGAAAATGTCTATCTTCGTTTTGCATGTTTGAGGGAGAATGATCGAAGGGTCATATATACCATAAAATAGTTCCATCGGCACTCATAATAATCCGCAAATGAAATTTCTCATCCACACTTAGGACATGCAGTTAGTGGAAAAGATTGCAATAAAGGCAGTGTTTAAAGAAAACAATCACTGTTATGGGCGAAAATATATGCTAAGAAATGACAAAAAGCTCCCCCTGACCATCTGGTATATAGGCTAAAACGTAACACTTACAAAATGTGTGCTTTACTTGCTTCCTGGGGAAGTCTTGTTAGAGCTGTAAGATTCCTATTACTACAGTCCATTGTGGTTATCCCATTCTCATCAGAACTAATGGCACACTTTACTTCAGCTGCGGGCAATGGAAAAGCATACAACAGTTCGGTGAAAACTACGGAAATGATGACGATGAAAGCAGTGTCGGCTACAAGTAACGGCATTGTCTGCTGTCTTTTAACCTTAAATGAGGAAATAAAAAATGCTTTAACGAGAGACTATACCATCATATAAAGTGGTCTATTGTATGCAAAATTTTTTCCAATCATTTTAGTTTTCCTAGTATTATAGCTAATGTATCATGTTGTGATGCAAGAGATAAATTATTACATTTTTGCACAATACATGTTATTGAGAGAGCTGTACTAAATTGTGGACTTTTATGGTATAACCAGCCTTGAATTCCTGCAATCTTACGCTTTTAGTTGGTGCAAGGTTTAAAATCCTACACTATTAAGTAAAATTTCTTTCTATGATGGGACGAACATCTCATTGCTCATTCACGTTTATTAACATAACTCTTTGACGATCTTAATAAAGGGAATTCAATACATTCATTCGCCAAAAATACAACTTCAACAGGAGGACCAGTCAAATTTACAAGCGGTTAAAATTAGTAGTGGATAAGTAAAGGTAAGAGATAGGCGCACTGGCAGTATACTGACAGTACAAATAACTGCCTCTTTTGGTCATATTTTCGGAAAGAGCATAAGCTTGCTTAACATTATGAGACTAGTGAGTGCCGTAGGGTAAGTATCAACAATATGACCATTCCGCATGTACTCTTGTTCAAATTTAAGAAAACAAAACTGTTCAGAATCTAGTCATACATCATTACACTCATTGTACAATAATACAGCCCGTTTTGAGCATGTTTTAAAATTTTGCACAGTTTCTGAATGTGGCTTAATTAAGTAGTGATGAAGGAAAGGGTATAGACTGGTACACTGACCATTTTATGTACAGTGAGAAAAACCCTCTATGGCCATCATTAAAAAAAAGTATATTAAAGTAACTGTTATACTGCAAAACGCATTAATAACATATTCCAAGGACAATAAAATATTATTCGTTATATCATAATTTTCGCATGGATTATTAAGAGGAGGACGAAAAAAAAACAGTTCGTTCTAAGCCAAAATTCTGTATGTCTGTGCTCATTATAAGCAAGTTTTTCTGTATCCGGTAGAAAACGCACAAAATAAACCGATAGCCTTCTCTGATATATTTTTATCTATTTTCTAAATAAAGCAATGTGCAACCAAGCGTGATACATTTCAAATCGATCTGATGCAATGGATGTGCACATTTTCTAATTAATTGCTAGTCAGCGTTGCTAGAGACCAAAACATTAGAAACCGCAAATGTTATCAAAAATTGTAAACAAAATGTTAAGCTGATGTGGCACCTGAAAAATTCCAAGTGTTAAACTCTTCTTCATTCTAACGTTTGGCTGTGATGCATAATACATTTGTCAATACACTTTTACATCACCTCCCCCCCCCCCTTTTTGAAAGAATTAATTTTCAGCCATACATAAGAAAACCTACGCTCAATATTTTAGATGTCTAAATTAATAATCCTGCAAAACTCAATGCTTATAAACGTTTGACTCCCCCTTCGCAATTTTCACCTTGTACAATTGAAAAAAAAATGTTATAATAATAAAAAAAAACAAAAACAAAAAACAAAACAATACGTAAGCTGTCCAATTCTAAAATAATTCTTTGTATTCAAAATTTTCACAAATAAATAATAATTCAATAATTACTTAAAATTGAATAATTAAACGAACGTTTGTAACAACTCATTGTATTTATGGATGCGTAGCAATTAAAAATAAAAAAGACTGACAATTTTGGGCAGTTGACTTGCTTGCGCGACAAATCTAGTGCCAGCTTTCAATCGATACGCAGATGTATGTTGATTTTGTAAAATTGACATGATCATTTTAAAGCTTTATCTCAAAATTGAAATTATAGAAAAAACACACATTTAAAATATTTAAATACAATATGTGATAAAGTTTTACAGTTTTGTTCGAATTTGGCTGTTATAATATACTGTAAAAGTATTTGTGTATTCATGTATAACAATGTTCTGTGTTCTGCATAGAATAATTCAATGTTTTTTTTTCAATGTGTTCAATACATTATTTCGTGGATTTAATTAACCACGAAATCCCCGACACTTGGGACCCCAAGAATAAAAATGCGTGCACAAATGGAAGAAAAGCGTTACCTTCAACACATTTGAATTTATTTCACTTTAATTTATGAAAGTACTATGTATCTTTGACTCGTTTAAAATCGTTTTGATACAAATTTTTTACCTGTGTTGTAACTGTTATTGAGGCATGTAAAAAGGGTGACATGCCGTTTTCATTGATATGCACTTGAGTTTACTCGTACTTGTAATTCTATACCTAGTTGGAGATGGAAAATATCTAGCCAAATGAATGAAGAGGTAGCATCTATATAATCCAATCAGTATGGTATTGTTATCTGTAGGCCTTTATTGACCTAATCAAAACAAAATAACACGATTGATATCGGTATGGATTTGAAAATAACAAGGATATTACTGTGTCCGCTGGCCAAGACGACCAAGCGTAGATATATAGTTGTTATTCTGTTAATGGTTAACTTTGTTAACCATAGCTTTACAATCATCGAAGTAACGTAGTCCTGTCACAAGTAATACAAAGGCATCAGGTAGAAAATAATCACGTTATCAAGTCCATATGCAATGAATGTCAAGTGGAAGCGTCTTTTAATACTAAACATTTTGAAGTATATCCAGCAAAATATTCGCACACAATGCTCCAGGAGCCTAATAGCAAACTTCCATAAAAATAAACGTTAATAGAAACTTTCTCTTTTTTTTTTCTTTGAACATTTTATTGAAATCCATACATTTGTTAAAAGTACATACAGTACCGGTACCTTATCCCTGCCTCGTTAATATTAGTAAACATGCGTTGTTAGTTTTGTTAGTAACCATTAAGGAACTATATAATACAACAAAACTTCTGGTGTTTAATCAATCCGTGAGCAAATTGAAACTTTTTCAGATTTATATTTACTTTCTTTTTTCTTTTAATTCTTGTTTCATACAAATTATAAAATAATAATACTATTAGACAATCTTAGAATAAAGTTTAATTTCATCATTGAAACGTTGTTCAATACTAATATTACGGAATTCAAAGCAGAATTGATTAAACTTCTATTAGAAATAACATAATAAATTCAACGAAAGTGAAACAATTATGCATTAAATGAATAAATAATTCTGATGTTTAATCAATCTGTTTTTTAGCAAATTGGAGCTTTTTCAACTATATATTTCCTTTCTTTTCTTTACTTCTTGTTTCATAAAAGTCATATATAAGTATACTAATTGACGGTCTTGGACCAAAAACCTTGTCATCAACGAGAAGTTATTCAACACTAGCAATACAGAAGTTAAAGCAGAATTGATTAAACTTCTACATATATCACAAACAAAACAAACTAAATGTATATAAATGTAATTAGCGAATTATGACAGTCTCGTCTATAATATGAAATAATTATGCAGTAAATAAATCAATAAATGGAAGCGTAAAGAAAAGTAAATAAGCTAGTCGAGCAAACCCTGCAGAGTAGAGATAACGCAGACCGTAATAAATTATGTGATCTGTCCAGAGAAAAAAACGTCTGACAGGAATGATTAGGAAGGTGAAGGTAGGACATAATTTAAATTATCAGATATAGTCTTCAGCTTTTCCTTATCGATTTGTCTGTTGCACTTCGTGTGAAGTAAAATTTGAATATTAGATTTTAATTCTCTTTTGCAAAAGTTTTTAATTCCAGAGCTGCTAAAAGGAATTTTGTTATATTTAACTATGCTCCGATTTTTTTCAGATTAATAGAAACTCGTCATAAAGAATTTTTAAGTCGAGGAATGAATACGGTATCGCAACAAAATATGACAATTTACATTGTGGATTACTATTCACCGATCGCGTTTAAACGAGTGGTAAACAGTGATTGGGTGTCCATCCGTTTGTCCGTTCAATCATTAATTCGTCTTTTGTATCCGCAACTACTAATAAACCTCTGAATGGAATTTAATGAAACTTCCATGGAATTTCAATCTTATCATATACTTGTCAACCTCTGATCTTCTATTTCTCCTGACTACTGGGCTAGGCAAACTGATGGAGCGGGGTATACTTATTGAGCTGTGCTCGCATTTGTTTTAGTTTATATACCATGCTTGAAGATGATTTGAAAAACGCTTCAAAAACGAGGTTATATCCAGGCAACTTTGTTGCTTAAGATATTGTAGGTCTTCACTGTTGTACTTTTCTGTTTAACTCGAGAAAGATAACAATTTGGTGTTCCAATATTTTTATAATCAAAAGTTTATCTGTTTACTCGGCGAAAATTATTGTTAAGGTGTATGGACACATTTGTTGTTTCGAGTGAATTGTTCAACAAAATTCTGAGTTAAAAAGTATTGTTATAGCAATTATTTGATAACTCATCAGTACTAAACAAATTCAGTGGCTGATTTTATATTAGTTTCCTTGTTTTCACAACAGCCAAACGTAATGTATGTTCTAGGCAGCACCGATGGACACAAAATTTGTGTATTTGTTGTTCCATCGACAACATATTAAATAGATGATTTTCATTTTGTGGATGTATATGCATATAGAAAGCATTTTTTTTTCTTTAGCAAACAATGATAACAAGTCACTTAAAATGTTGATTCGCACATGTAAGTCTTGCGGGAAATTGATTGAAATACCTGCGCATAGACGGCTATTGAAATATTAAAATCTGCATCAAAATGGCAATAATATAAACTCGAAAGCAAATCGTGTCATTTTTGCTAAATTAGTTTTAACAATTCTTTAAACATACGTATAAAAGTCAAACACTTAAGAATGAGGCAAACGTCTCTAGACATGCCTCCTTTTTTAATTAAGATTTCTAAGACAAATCCTTCATCATTCCGCATAACTATATTATATAAACTCGCGAAAATGAGCAGAAAGAAACATTCGGTAATAGTAATTTAAGTATTTTTCCTTATGCTGTTCAATGATTCATTTCTTGTGTCCGCGGTGAACTGGATCTAGAAGTTTGAGTGAATGATGAAAGTATATGTTGGTCTGCTCTGTCCGTTTTACATGACCATTCTCGATGTTAGTTATAATCACGTCTGTGACATTATAAATATATTCAGCAATACTCAGGGACTTACAGTCCACTGGTAAAAGCATCGACTCAGTAATAGTAAAAACAAAGTTGTGATACTTTCTTTACCGATTTTACGAATCGGATATGCACATTTAGTGAAATCATTACTCGTCAGCGATGCAAGATGCAAGACCAAAGCGAGCACAATCCAAATGACCAAAATAGTAGACCTAGGCCATCTACTAAAAGAGCTTTCAATGACGGGGATAGCTTTAAGATCTAAAAAAAAGTTTCCGGAATTTAAATTTGAAAGTTTAAATTCATATGCGGACATATTTGCCCTAAAACACATTAAATCTTTTGTAATTTAAAGGACGATTTGTTTCTAATTATAGCATCTACGTGTTGCAGCATATAACACTGATAGATACCACTCAAGGTCTATTTTGGTTGTAGTAATTTTGCTTACTTATGCCAGTTTTCATGATTTGTCAAAACTGGCCAAATTCGTCGTTTATCTAAAAGCCTATCTTACACCTACTATTGATACATTTACTGTTCAAATGTGAATCATTTAGGGGCTTGAAATAAAGTATTTTTGGCCAAAAGCATTAACAGTTTTCAGATGTCTTTGATGATCTATTCATTAGTGGTAACGTTGGTAGATTTACAGGGTTGCTGGATAATTTTTAAACATAGTTATCCAATGACAGATTCATATCAAAAATAGTGAGGAGTTACACCAAAACGATTTATATAGTAATACATAAAGATATTTAACGGAACCAAAAACAGATGAAAAGAAAGTCTTTTTTGCAAATTCAAGAGCAACAAATTTTAGCAGAAGCCTTTTTATCAAACAGTAGGAAGCAACATAATTTTAAAATCTCATAGATTTCAAAGGACCCAGGCACCTATATAAAAATGAGATCAATGAAACTATGAAAACTCTCTATTTACTTTTTTCGTGAAATAATATTTCCTTAAAAGCATCAAATTCAATCATGTTATTCATTTTGTTTTAGCGAACATGCTCTAAATGATATGACATACAGGCACGGAAACCATTATATCCACACAGACGATGACGTACGGGTAAACATATTATTCCGCAATAATTGCCATCTTACAAGACTTTATTTACGCTTATTTCAGGTGTTTGGCTTGATTATGCCTGTTGTATGGACTTTTCAATTTTGACTATTGCCTTGGACATTTCCCTTGGAGTTGAGTAACTTTTTTATTACCTTTAATTAAAGGGAAATCATTCAGAGGACAGTAAAATCATTAATTCAAAGATAAATCAATAGATCGTTTAGCAATTTCAAGTTTAATTCCGTTTCAAGTCTACATATAGAAATTCGTTACGTCACTGATTTCGTAAATAATACAACAGATTAGAAAAGATAAATCTAAAGGTTTTAAAAAATTAATGTAAATATACAGATTATTTCAATACATTTTGTTTTTGTTACCTGAAGATGTTCAGGCTTCTTGTATAATAATCTACTATCAATTCTATCTGATCGAACTTCAATACCGAGATTTAGCCAATCTATAAATTATTTGATAAATATTAGCACTACAATATTCCTACAATAAAATGTTACCAGAAAGTATTATATGTTCATAAAATATTCAAAAAATCGATCAAACAAGTAGTTCTTTCCGATTTCATGCAAGTCATTTTGAAACAAATAATGAAGGCAATGTCCGTGCAATTAAAACAGGTAAACACTAAAAACTAACATTAGTCGACAATGTAAAATACGGCATAACGAACGGTTTGCTGGCATAACTACCCTTTCTCCTAACAATTCAGTTGTGAAAGAAAACTAAAATGCATCGCCTTACGCCCATGAACCATGAATTAAGGGTTATAACATCTTTCCTCTATCAAGTTATTAGAGTTTCTGTCGTGAAGTATTTGTATACCATGTTTCAAGATAACAGAATAAATACATCTGAGAACACGCTTAAACTGAAAAAATATTGCCGAAATCGATGTGTAAAACAATCAGACGCTAACAAATAATAATTTCAAGGCAGATGCAGCAGCACAGCATTCAAATGTTGCAGACTCTGTAATGATCTAACTATGAACTAAAGCCTATGAGAAAGATGAATAATACAATGTACGATTGCAAAGAACAGAACTTTACAAAAACAACCGTATCCATAGGACAAATTACCTTCTGTGTTAAATAACTTCTACTCAAACTTTTGAAATCACAGATGAACAATTTACGGCATAAAAATATCAGTTATGGCCATTTGAGGACACTGTGAGCTGTTGGTCATATGTATTTTAATTCCAATATCAGTTACATATATCACACTTAGTTTTACTACCACTGAGTCGATGCTACTGGCGGTTAACTGTTAGTCCCCGAGGGTATCACCAGCTCAGTAGCTAGTACTTCGGTACTGGATCCAAATGATACTATTTTGAATTTGACGTGTTTAAATTCCCCAAAATATAATTAAGCTACGGAGTTATCTCCCTCATGCAAAACTCTGTCCGTAGATGGTTTTGGCTTCCTATTTCGGTCATTTTGTCATGTTCTCGGTTTTACAAATTTTGATAACAGTTGTGGTCTTCCAATGTTTTGGTCCGTAGCATCTTTGACGAGTAATTAATTTACGAATTGTGCACATCCGATGCATCAAGATCGGTATTACATGCATCACACTTTGTTTCACAACGCTAGTTGATTTACAGGGTTTTTGTATCTATTCATAAGAGGTTACCGAAACCTAGATTCAGGCAACGTTTAGTTTATATTGTCCTAGTTAATACAAAGACGATGATTTTCAAAGAAAGAACGCCTGGTGAAAGCAAAAGTTCATCCTAGATACTGCAGACAGATAAACTAAAGGGTATGGAAATCGGTCGATTTTGACTTTTTAGCTCGATGACTTTAAGAGTCCCTTAAACAAAATTATTTATGGGGCAAAATAAGTATGAAAGGGATTAAATGCTCTAATCGGTATCAAAATATGATGTATACAAGTTTTTTGTTTTCTGTCAAATACAAAAGCACCAAATTTTGATATATTTCCCTTTTCCCTTAAAAGGTACATGTACAAGCCCAAACACTATTAAATGTCAAAGCCTGTAGTGTATACACGAAGCATTGTGCGATATTTTTAATGAATCAATCAAATATAACAAACATTAGAGAACGGAATCTTTAGAGATCCCTCTTGTTACCATTTTTTTCCCTTTTGTCAAACAATGTGTGTGCTCAGTAAAGACCAAATTCAATTCGAATATGCATTTTGCCTTATAAAACAATACATAAAATAACCAGAATCGGTAGAACAAGAAGAACAAAAATAACAAAATGGACGAATCCCCGCATAATGTATTCCTGCTTTTTGAAGTATTACAGTTCTTACATGATGATTTTTGCAACATGAAATTTACATAAATCCGTGTAATGCACATCGGGTATAAAATACACCCAGTGGTCCAAAATTGTAGAATTTTAAAACCTTTTTGCGGATATGCATACAGTGTATGACAACACTGTCAAAATAGATGAAAAACAAAGGAGGAGTTTATGTCATAAGATAAATTTGACAATTTACAGCTTAAAAGCGATCCCTCCCTCCCATTTTTAGAAAACAAATCAATTCTAAAAACCCATTGCACATCAGTTTACATGTTTGACAATATAGAATAGAAAAACATGTATAAAATGAAAAATAGAGGTGTTCATATATCAAGATTTAATTGACAATGTTCGGTCCCAAGTAAGGGGGTTCAAATTTTGAAAACCTAAATTCAAAATTTTCTTGCACATGTGCATACCATATCTGATCATACTATATAGAAATAAAATGAACGAAACAAAAAATTAAGGTGTCCCTCTGACGAGTTTTTTTTCACTTTAAATATCTATTTTTGTCCCTTATTTGTCCTCAGACCTATCAATAAAAAATCTTAAGCCTACTATACAACTACACATAGTAAGAAACAACACCATACATAAATAAAAGATCTGATATTAATAATTGATAAGGAGTTCCATTAATTACGTTTGCTCACGGATAGACGGACAGACACACGGATAGACGGACAGGCGAACGGATAGACGGACAGGCGAACGGACAGACAGACGGGATGATTACAATATCCTCGGACTTTCATCAGACGGGCAGAGATAAAAAGCACAAAAACATTTATATACAGACAGATAACAACATAAACACAACCTCGAAATAAGAATACTATATAAGCTGCAATCATCCAGGGCTTCATTTTAAGAGATATTCAGAGTACAATACAATTTATTTTTAAGTATTTTTCAGGTTTTCAAGCACAAAGTAAGCATGCCCTTCGTTTCCACAACAAATGGAGAGTATAAATCTCCAAGCTTTTAAAATTTAATATGAAAATAATGATTTCTCTCAAACGGTTAATCTATGTAGATTGAATTTCATAATCATGATACATATCCTATGATTGTAACGTTATAAACAACTATTGATTCCAACTTCATTTCCGGCTAGTTATGACGTCTTCGATTAATTAGATAAATGTAAATTATGTCGGATTAATTTTTGCTACAGCTGAAAATTTAGCACTTACTACTATATATACATACAAATCAAGCAAAAAACTAGTAAAATCATACACAAAAATTTTTCTCATGACTGTATATATGTGTAGTCTGGCAATGTTATCAATTTCACCAATGTTCATCATTTAAAATTTAACACGAAAACACTAGAATTCATTTTTATGTTATGATAATTACATAAGTAATCATACATTACATAAAATAAATGAGTCATAGAAAGTAAGAGAACTGTTTGCTGAAAAA
>JAOXYH010081092.1:0-10829 GCA_028566455.1 Botula fusca
GTGTCAATAACTTATTTTAGATTACTGCTTGAGCTTGTTGCTTCGGTATTCCGTTGCAGATATTTGCTAGTGCCTCCGCAAAAGTAGAAACGATTATTCAAAATTACTGTGTTAAAATACCCTAAATTTTATCAAACTATGGTCCCGGCACCTGAGTTAGTCTCGGGGCTCCATCAAGAGCTGTCCGGGGGCATCCTCAGGTCATTATTCGGAAAGCCTGCCCGTGAACCGTTGTGAACAGAATGTATGGAGAAACGCCAGTCTGCATGCAGGATAAAGATCCCTCCTATGTATTGCGATAAGAGCAGTATAAAAGGCTAAATTTCGAACCCGAGCCCTACCAGTCTCTTCTATTTTCCAGTGGCACTCAAAACTCGTTGCCCTGGTTATCCAACCAACCTTTATTTTTAAAGATTTTTTTAATTAATAACGTTCTCATCCTGAATATAGCTGAAATATTGCTGACTGGACATTAAACTCAAATTAAGCAATCAATCAATCAATCAAAACAAAACTATTGAATCATCCCCCGTGCAAAACGCTGTCTGAAGATGGTTTTTGTCCTACTACATGTATTTCGGTAATTTTGGCATATCCTTAAATTACAATTTTTTTAAACGTATTAGTCCCTAGCATCGCTAACGACGAATATACACAACCAATGCACCCAAAATAAGTATATAATGTATCTTTGATATAGAAAATCAAACAATTGCTTTGAATTTTATTGAATTCTTAACAATTCCCAAAACAATTTGATGTAGACAATGATACATTGTAACCGCCAATTATTTAAAAAAAATAGTTTGTTTTATGAACGTTTACCTTGCAAATACTGCAAAAAAAAGGAAACGCTCCGCCATTTGTATGATTTAGTCAATATTATAGTTTTTAACTTTTGTGAAATCATAGCAAATGTAATTTCTGTTACGTCTGAC
The DNA here is from genome assembly GCA_028566455.1 of Botula fusca. Lineage (NCBI taxonomy): Eukaryota > Metazoa > Mollusca > Bivalvia > Mytilida > Modiolidae > Botula > Botula fusca. The sequence continues at coordinate 939 of JAOXYH010081092.1, forward strand.
GTACACTGAGAGATTAATAGATATATTACTGATTTATTGCTAAACGTTATTCGTTTAGGTGTATGCATTATAAAAATAAACTCTGTCTGTATTTGGAACTGCTTTAGTAGATTAAATATTTGACTTCGTCTCGGTAGTTTTTGTTCTTTGTGTGGTACATGTGATCTACATTAACACACCAAAGACCTAAAGGAACTAAAGGAAGTATTTATATAACATTACAGGTAGCTTAACGCTTCCACCAATTAATCCCCGACCAACAACAACAACGACAACAACAGAGAGAACTACATCGCAGTCTGAAAGTACAATAACTCATCTTGTAACAACAGGTAATTCTAATCTTGCTGAAACGACATCAGACGTGTTAATGCATGACCATTCCAGCCTATCTGCGACAGTAACATCACATCCATTAACACCCGGTGGATCCAACCTTACGGAAACAACAACTACCAGTCAGTCTACAACTCGGGCATCAAATAATACGACGCCCATGCTGTTAACAGGTGATCAACCTACCTCAACAAAATTGACTTCAACTGGGTTTGAAACAGGCCGATTGTCAACTGTATCAAATACAACTACCTTAGCAGAAGTATTCATCACAAATAAAACAGGAGAGTTAACAAGCACACCAGCCAATACTGTCACTACAGCGGAAGAATGTACGTTGAGTAATAAGGTGATATAAAAAATAGTTGTAAAGCAGTAGCCTTTTAATGCCACATTGCTTGATTTTCTCTTCTGGTTACATTTCGTAACAAGAAATGAGAAGTCATTGGAATGATTTAAACGCGACAGAAAGTTTATCACAATTTAAAAAAAATGCATTTTTATTTCAGGTAGACAAACATGCATTGAAATTGCATTAGGCTGTCAGGGACTCAGTTATTCCGAGTCCCTGACATTTTTGTATTATTTAATTACAAGCATTTATTTCTGAATTTTGAGCATTTTGTAATTCCAAAATATATTGAAATATATATTTTTTAACTCGAAAACACTAAGTTTCTTCACCGTTAAATATAGAATGCATAGTATATGACACAAATTCATAAGTTTAGTTAACCTGCGCGGATACAATATCATTAACTAATTTGTTGCCATAACAACATATTATTATTTCAGACATTCCTGTTGTTCTGACATCACAGACTTTAATAAATACCAACCAGTTTGAAAGCATTACACTGTTTTGTTCAGTTACTGCAATTCCAAACGCATTTAACGTCTACTGGGTGAAAATTGTTAATGGTAGCATCGTTCCGATTTCCGGAAAAACAACAGGAGGTTCTGTAACATCTCCTTCTCTTGTTTTCACAAGTGTTGAAGTAACAGATACGGGACTGTATACATGTTTTGCTGCAAACTTTGTTGGCTTAGGTAACAGCGCACCAATTAGTCTGACTGTTCATTCAGGTAAGAAATGCACCAATTAGTCTGACCGTTCATTCAGGTAAGAAGTGATGAAAAGAAATAAAACATTTAATATTCTAATTCATTAAAGATCGTACTTTTCAATATCTTCTTTATTGACAAACGTCTGTTACAGCTAGAGATATATGGTTTGGTATCCTTATAATAGTTTTGAAAAGCAGAGTACAAGAATGTTATGATATAGTTAATAAATTCAAGAGGTTTGGAATGTGTTTACCTGTTTGTTGTTAAAGTCTGTATGGAGAGACAATAACAAGGTATCTCAAAGTGCCATTGTCGGTACGAAACAGACGTCAGGATAAAAGTGTGGCTTTAAAGATAATCAAAAACCGAAAATTCAGGGACAAAGAAAAAGTCAAACACCAAACGTAACATGCATAAACTGAAACGAGAAAACGTGATATAAGTTAACGTTCTGTTGTGGCGATTTCTAGTCATAATATATCGGCAACAGAATACCGAAGCCGTGAATCCAGAGACAAGGCAAAAGCGCGGAAACATACAACAAACCAGGAGAAAAACAAAAAAGAACTGAAAATCAAAAACAAAAAAGAACCGAGGATTGAGAAAAAAATTAGCAATACGTAAATGTTACCAAATGTTATTAAAGCACGTCTTTTGAAATTTCTCTCTTTGCAAACAAGCATTATGTAGTCCTGACAGAGTTTTGGGATTTTTTTGCATTATTTGCATGCACTCAACTGATCTCTCAACTTAACGCCCCCGATCGATATAATTTTTGTCAGATGTCAAAAACGATCTTTAAAATAATGAAAGAGTTTTTAATTTCCATGGTAACAATTTTATCTCTAACATGTATTATCACCTTTAGAACCTAACCATTTGGATATCTCAGGACTATCATCTCCTGCAAAATAAATTTTATATATTCTGACAATGTATGCATATTATTTATTTACCAAATTCGTAAATATGTTTCGACTTTTAGCATTCCTTCATCCTCGCCCAGGATTTTCCCATATCAATGGAACTCTGGGGTATGGCAATAGGAACAAAAAGATGGACAAGTCAAGCTCTACAAAAGACTCGATGCATCGAAATCTTTAGAGGACTCTTGACACGTGTAATTGGCCCTGAAACGTAAATTATGACGATATTTGTTATTGACTAATATTTTGAAAACAATAACAGATAGAGAGAAATTGTAAAGTCTTTTATTATGAACTACAATCCACGTCATCCAAGAAGAACAATTAGATGGTAGTAAATGGAAGTCAAGTTAAACATCATACAATGATACAGTACGTAATATTATATTTATTTTTACTTGAAAACAGGCCATATGGATAAAATCACTTGAACACAGTGTAGGTACATAATATAGAGCATTCAGATTGACTTGTTTGGTTGCAATATATCTTTTGCTTTATAAACATTTTGTAATACAGTTTTGGTAATGTAAATGATTCTCTAGTTGAATTAGGAACAATAAAGAAATCACTAACTTCAAAACTACGATCAGCGATCAGATTTGGCAATAAATTGTCGTTAATCTTTAGCGTAATGACGTTTGGAATTTTTTGGTCGAACACAAGCTTGAGGATCATTACGCTGTTCCATCATGAGTTAAAATTTCAAGCAAATTCTAAATTAAGACATATGCCAATATTTCTACTGAGTCCGCCAGGCACGGATGAAGACCATTATTATGTCATTTAATCCATGGAAAAGTTTTATTTGTGAAAGATATTAATATGAAATAAAAAACAAGTCATTGTGTACAACAAAATATATTTTGGCAAACAGCAGTGTTTTTTCCTGACGAATTTCCTCAATTACACTATATTTAGTTAATGGTTTTGGCTTCCTAATTCGGTCATTGTGTTCGCTTTTATAAATTTTTGATAACAGATGTGGTCTTCCAAATTTTTGGTCCCTAGCATCGCTGACCAGTAATAAATTTACGAAATGTGCACATCCGATGCATAAAAATCAGTATGAAATGTGTCACTTTGTTTTACGTGTTTTCGATTAAGGTCGCTTGTTGGAACATTTAATTAGTAGTAAATAATTTAACGTTCTTCGCTGTATTTTAGTATCAAACAGAAAAAGTCCATAACACTGTAGAAAGTACTACAAATAGCAAAGTCATTTATTAAATTTTATTGTTCGTAAATAAGAACATCAGATGGTTATTTAAATTCAGTCGAGAAAGATAAAAGTTTTAGAAGGTTTGGTTGTTCGACAGTATTGCATGACATTGACCTTATTTACTTGCTCATACTCAAGGTCAACAAATGATTCCCCAACCTTGATCTATATAGCCTTACAGTCTTGTGCAACCTAGTTAAAGTAAGAACAGAGAAAATATTATTTGTTCTCGCAATTAATTGCTCACCACGCATATGTTGAATTACGCTATATTAAACTGGCCTAATGGGTTTCGTGTTTTCCATAGCCACGATTCGAGAACCGTTTGCTTTTTTTTTTGTTTTCTTTTTTTCCAGACTGTATTTAAAAAACGCATAATAGCGGATGTCTTAGATGGCAGATTTGTATGTCCTTTCAGAAGATTTAGAACATCTTAATTTAATGAATTGAAGAACGAAGGGGTATAGTAAAGTCCGTAGATTGTCTCAATATGTCATGAATGCTGGTAGTATCAAAATATTCCAATATTTTGCAGGACTATCTTCCACAATCTTTCATTATCAGCAATTCTAATGATTTATGTATGCGAGAAAGACAAATCTGGAAAACTGAAATTGTCTCCAGTATCTACAGTACTGGTAATACCAAAATCTTTCAGAATCGTCGAGCATTGATTAATATAAAACATTGTCGTTTGCATAGACCTGATATTCTCATGTTTTGCTGTATACTGTAGCATTCATTATTATAAGATGAGATTCTGAAAAATTGTAGACTTCATATATAAATTAATCCGATTATGAACGTCCAGAATTTCCCAGCATTATAAATGAAAATAATATCAGTATTTAAACTGCTATCACAATGGCATAGTTTTGGAAACAATGGCATCACGATCGAAATCTTCACTTATCACATGATAAAAACTTTAACATTGTGCAACTGTTTATGCATATAACGTTAGAGTGTTTTCTACGCATTATTTTGATACCTACCATAAACGTTTCAAGGTTAATATGACCTTCAAAATAAACCAGATAATGGAAACTGACTTCGCCCCGAATTTTATCTTTTGTAGAAAAAGAATATTAATTTGCAAATTTGTCAAACAAGTCTTCGAGTCATTTAAGCTTCAATTCATCAATGACACAAATGTAAACGAATCAAGCTGCATAAATGTAAACATAAAACAAATTGTGGTCAAAATAGTAGTATGTGTCAAATGATAGATCTTTAATGCCTCATGTCAGCCTGAACATTTATGAGAAAATATCACGCTTTGCTGACTCTTTTTGCAGTGTCGTCTGAAAAGAACATTTAGTTCTTATTTACAGTCATAGATATGCAAGAATTGCCGACATCTGCAAAATTTAACACAAATGTTTAACGTTGTACAAACATACCATTTTTGTCACAGCTTCCAAATATTTGGTACCAAGCTTCATCTTGGTAAGCTGTATCGGTTGACATTTTCCTCAGCAACTACAAGTCACAGCTTCAGTCACAGTGTTTGGTAGCAAGCTTTCTGTACCAAGCATAGGAAGTCTGTCTAACCTGAATACCAGTAATTTCAATGTAATGTCAATTTTTTCCTAAAATCGAAGAAGTAAAAGGAGCCATGGCCATCGACATTACACATCCCCAAACTCTATAAAGGACCTACTTCATTTGTACAAAATCTGACTATATCACATTCGAACCAAATTCTACTCCATACTACTTTCAAAACTACACCCCCTTTACAAAATCAGTCTAGATACCCTACTGACCCGTCGTCGCCCCTTTACAGATCGTTCTCGACATTGTTCACCACAGACTTTTTAAACAGGTCACAACACAGGAGAATGATGAAGAAAAGTTCCTTTCTACCTCTTCCCTTCGTTAACAAAAGGATGGATGCCATTAAACTAGCTCGATCACATAAAAACTTTACAAACAAACGTCCTTCACAGGTAAAACTTTTCCAATTATTTCATATTCCTGTACTTCACCAATTGCATCCAAAATTTTCAATTACAGAAAGGTATTGCAGGACCTCAAGATTGAACACTTCATAGCTAAACCGCCTGACTGTTCTTGTCACAGTTGTCTATTTAAATATAGTCCCCGTCATGTCATTACGGGAGATTTTAATATCGTTGAAAACGAATCTCTCCTAAATATTCTGAGCCGCGTAAAATAAACTGAAATTATAATCTTGAAATTCTTATGAACGCCGTGAACGACTTTTACAGAAAAAGAATCAAACGAGAACAAAAGGAGACTGATTCCCTGTCAGAGTGGATCAATTGAGGTCTTTAAACTTGAAACGTATAAATGCGCTCAGTAAGACAATGATGCTTAAGCTGCAGCTATTTTCAAAGATCCTTAAGTAGTTAAAACATTGTCATCCACGAAAAATATGTTGTCTTTCCATCAGACAAGGCCCAAAATAATATCCTTTTCTCTGCAAGAAATGCAACATCTAAAGCTTATTAGCAGTTATATTCATGGACAGTAGAAAAATTAATCAAACCTATACTAATCATAGGTCAATTTTATTATCATTCGGTCTTTCTTCAACGGATGAAGATCTTCTGCCATTGTACTGGATATAAAAGTTGTACAATTTACTACAAACAACGTTACACAGCTGGATCTACCAAGTGTACCATCAGACATCTTTGTTAACGTCCATACTTAAAGCTGTCAAAAGGACCTTAAAACTACTATATTAGATGTTATTCTATAAATGGCGTCAATTCCATGTGGATTTTGAAGACTCGTAAATCTACTGGAAAATATCAACTCTCGATTATTGTTCAAATATAATCATGTAAAAACTTAAGATTTTTCTACCTTATATACCACAGTTCCACGTGAACAGCTGAGGCGGAGACTCAGATATATCATACATCGTTATTTCTCGAAGAAAAATGGAAGATAAAGATACATTGTTGTTGGCTGAAATTTCACATATTTTGTGAAGAAAGAAACCAAATAATCTTCCAAAAGACATCGTTGTTTCTTCAAGAAAAACGGAGAACAAAGATAAAATTTATTGTTGTTGGTCAAGAACAAGAAGATGTGATCAAAATGCTATAATTGTTGATCGACAACATGTTTGTCCAGTGTGGTGGATGTGTTTTTCAACAAACAATCGGTATTCCAATGGGGACCAATTGCCCCTCTATACGCGTCGACCTTTTTTGCACTCCTATGAGGCCGATTTCATCTCAAATCTTCTATAAAGAAGGAAAGACATTTGGCCAAGTTCTTTTATCCCACCTTCCGCTACATAAATAATGTCTTGTCACTAAACAATTCAAGATTTTGTTAATCTATGTTATTATGGATCAAGTGCACAACGTGGTGCTACAATGGCAAAATCGTCATGTCTAAAATCTATATGCTTAGGTAGATACAAATGCAAGATAGAATGTAAAAAATAGGAAATTTTTAGGTGATAATTGTTTTTTTAATGTTTTGTTCAAATTTTCATCTTTATGTCCTTTTATCTTACTTTCCGTGCCACAGAGGACATCTTGTCACCAAACAATTCACGATTCGGTGACTACTTTCATCTCATCCATCTCAATGAACTTGATATAAAAAGAAAACTTTTTACTTGATATAAAGAAAACCATCGACACCACGAGGTCGGGCTCATATATGACGAGACCTATTGACCAAACTGTAAGACAACTGCGATGACTTCTATATCGAATACACTATAAAATATAGCAAACCGTCATGAACCCTGCATACCAGAGAGCAATAGATAAGATCGTGAATGGACAAACAACGAATATGACAATCAAGCCACACAACACAGAAACTAAAAACAGGAAATTAGTAACACGAACCCAACCAAAAACTGGGGGGGGTGCTGGTACACTGAACTAGTTTCCATTCATCAGTACTACATGTAACATGTAACATTTCATCTGCACCAATGTATGAAGTTTACATTTCATAACTGATATATTTTTCAGACGGCCATTATCATTATCTTTTACATCGTGGAAAACTCTTGGTTGATACGTTGTTGAGTAATGCTTATGTTCCATCTAGACTCGAGTCATCGTTTAAAAAATTCTACGGCCGGCATCATGACCTTGTAGAAAACTATGGCATGTTTTTCCCGTCATTATAGAATTCGTCATGTCCATACCTCCGGTTTTAGTGACGTCCGAGTTGCTCCTTTACCTTTTAGTTTAGTGGTATTCTGATTTTAGTGTTTATATGTTCCGTGTGATATTTCTTGTTGTTTTATTAACTTGTGTTCCCCTGGATTTTCTTATCATTGTTCTAATCGCAAGTTTCCCTCACTTAACATCTTCAAACAGTCAAGGCTCATAACGTCAAGATAAACTTGACCTGTATTCGTCGTTTTAATCTTGTTTCGATATATCGATCAGAAAACTTGAGTTATTGAATGGAAACTTCATATTATCTCAAGCAATTTCAAAACTTTAAGGCCATATACCCATGAAAGAAAGAAATCCGAAAATATCAACTCGAAACTTCAGAAAAAAATACCTTTATGGTCCGTAATACCAGAGCGATAGTCCATCAAACGTCTACTTGAATGATACTATGTTCAACTTTCATTTTCCAAATATCCTTATCTGAATATTTTTAACATTGTGTTAAAATAAAAACCTTTCAAATTTTATTGCTTTAATGCCTTTCGGTAGCGAAAAATCGTCACTTTTCGGCTGTGGAGTGAATGGAACAGGCTGACGATTCGTTAACTTCGAAAGGGTATTACTATTCTAATTTCCGCCACAAAATATTCTACATTTATAGGATTTGTTTCTCACAGTGCCTAATGGTGGATATCGAATAGTCTGTTCCACTGTTTTGTACACAGTGATTAATGTTATAACTTAGAAAATTTTTATACGATTGGGGTTTTGTAGATGGGAATTCAAATAAAAACGGTAATCTGCAATACGTCACCAAAACATTGAGGGAGTATTCCTTCCACATCTTCATTTGGAATTGCAATGACTCTTAACGCAGTTTGTTATCACGATGTCTAGATATCTTAATAGGTTCTTCTGAATGGTTGGCTAGTTTTAGACATAGTTATTCATAGCATGACCAATTTTCATTATAACACACATATTATTGTAAATTATTTTCATGAGTCTGGAATGAACTTTACATTTATTTCTGGTTGTGCATATCATTTCATTATGAATTAAAATTCTATTTGAAAAAAAATTAATGCATAGCAAAATCAGTATCTGCATTAATGTAACCGTTGATAACAGTTGATAATTGTCATCAGAAACAAGGGAACATTCGGTACATACATACATGTATATACATGTATGTGATGGCAAACTTGTGGAAGTCCATTCTTGTTAACTATATCTATGTTTGATACGATCTTCACTTTAACAATATATATATTCCTTTAAACGTACTAAACCTAAACTCACTTTACGAGTAGAATCTGTATGATGCATTTGTCCTTATTAAAACGGTGGCATTTTCACTGATGTTCAATTTTAAAGCTTATTGCGGCAAAGGATCAAGTGCAATTCGAATAACGAAATTTACTTCCAAATTCTGCTAAGCTGAGATCTGATTGGACAAATAGAGGTCGTCTGAACATGAAATTGGATATTTTCAGATCCTTTTAGCTTATCGTCGACGCAGGATCTGTGTGAACATTATTCGATTTGAGAAAAAAATTTGTGACAATAAGCAAAGGGGAATAAGTCAATTTTGATAATCCATCTTATGAAACATACTTTAAAACTTTAAAGTTTAAGGTGAAACGTTACTGGGATTGACTTTCATTTGAAAATGTGCAAAGTGGTGCTTTTCCCCGAGTTTCATAAAATATAAATTCAAAAACAGTGTTATGGAGCTCGCTTTTGCTCAACTTTGTATTATCTATGGTATCCAGTACAGTGATGGAAAATTGCAAACTTCGTCAGTAGTAAAGATACATAATTATAACAAAACGGATCTATAATATTATCAATGATCATGCTTAAACAGAGTTTTAGCTGTATAGCTGCAATTACTGGGTAATTTGTATAGACAAAGCTAACATGTCCATGGGTAAAAATAAATATCCTCGTTAATACGGCGATAGGCATACAATATATCTAACGGGTAAGCAATAACAAACATCAAGTGAAAAAGCCTTGTTAAAGAATTCCATACCAATTTTTGCAAAAACCGGAAGAGATGCATGTTTCAGGAGTTACGGAAGAGTAAGCACTGTACCTATATACGTTCTTAGCTAGCTTTCAGTAATTGCGAGCATTCTTTTGATTCAATACCTCTGTTTGTGTTTCATGTTTTAATGTTGGGGTATTCTTGATTTAGAATTGA
>JAOXYH010081201.1:0-10828 GCA_028566455.1 Botula fusca
AAAGCCTCGTAGCTTTATAAACAAATATGCATGGTCATTTATGTTCGACTTTCTTCGCCTATTGTCATTTTTCATTCCTTTTAGCGGTTCAGTTATGATACTTTTTTCGTATCAAGGAAGTGGAACACAGTATATCAATCATATTGTTATTGTAATATATTGTTATTGTAATATATTGTTCAAAGCCTCACAGCTTCATAAAACAAATATGCTTGGTACTTTATGTTCGACTTTCTTCACCCATTATCATTTTTATTCATTTTGGAGGCTCATTTATGATGGGTTTTTCGTAATAAGGAAGTGGCACACAGTATAACAATCATATTGTCCAAAGCCTTGCAGCTTTATAAAACAAATATGCTTGGTAATTTATGTTCGTCTTTCTTCGCCTATTTTTATTTTTTATCCATTTTAGAGGTTCATTTATGCTGCTTTTTTTCGTATCAAGGAAGTGGAACACAGTATACCAATCATATTGTTCAAAACCTCACAGTTTCATAAAACAAATATGATTGGTAATTTATGTTCGACTTTCTTAGCATATTATCATTTTTATTCATTTTAGAGGCTCATTTTTGCTGTTTTTTTTGTATCAAAGAAGTGGGACACAGTATACCAATCATATTGTTCGAAGCCTCACAGCTTCATAAAACAAATATGATTGGTAATCTATGTTCGACTTTATTCATTTTAGAGGTTCATTTATGCTGCGTTTTTTCGTATCAAGGAAGTTGACACAGTATACCAATCATATTGTTCAAAACCTCACAGTTTCATAAAACAAATATGATTGGAAACTTATGTTCGACTTTCTTAGCCTATTATCATTTTTATTCATTTTAGAGGCTCATTTAAGATGGTTTTTTTTTCGTAATAAGGAAGTGGAACACCGTATACCAAGTATATTGTCCAAAGGCTTACAGCTTTATAAAACAAATATGCTTGGTAATTTATGTTCGACTTTCTTAGCCTATTATCATTTTATTCATTTTAAAGGCTCATTTAAGCTGTTTTTTTTGTATCAAGGAAGTGGAACACAGTATACCAATCATATTGTTCAAAGCCTCACAGCTTCATAAAACAAAATGATTGGTTATTTATGTTCGACTTTCTTCGCCTATTATCATTGTTTATTCATTTAGAGGCTCATTTATGATATTTTTTTTATCGTAATAAGGAATTAGAACACAGTATACCAAATATATTGTCCAAAACCTTGCAGTTTTATAAAACAAATATGCTTGGTAATTTATGTTCAACTTTCGTCGCCCATTATCATTTTTATTCATTTTAGAGGCTCATTTATGATGGTTTGTTTCGCAATAAGGAAGTGGAGCACAGTATACCAATCATATTGTTCAAAGCCTTACAGCTTCATAAAACAAATATGCTTGGTAATTTATGTTCAACTTTCTTCGCCCATTATCATTTTTATTCATTTCAGAGGCTCATTTATGATGGTTTTTTTCGTAATAAGGAAGTGGAACACAGTATACCAAATATATTGCCGAAAGCCTTGCAGCTTAATAAAACAAATATGCTTGGTACTTTATGTTCCGACTTTCTTTGCCGATTATCATGCTGCATATTTTATCAACGAAGTTGACACAGTCTACCAATCATATTGTTCAAAGCCTCACAGCTTTATAAAAAAATATGCTTGGTAATTTATGTTCGACTTTCTTCGCCCATTATCATTGTTTATTCATTTTAGCAGTTCATTTATGCCGTTCTTTTTTGTATCAAGAAAGTGGAACACAGTATACCAATCATATTGTCCAAAGCCTCACAGCTTTATAAACAAATATGATTGGTAATTTATGTCCGACTTTCTTCGCCTGTTATCATTGTGTATTCATTTTAGCAGTTCATTTATATGCTGTTTTTTGTATCAAGGAAGTAGGACACAGTATACCAAATATATTGTTCAAAGCCTCGTAGCTTTATAAACAAATATGATTGGTAATTTATGTTCGACTTTCTTCGCCTATTATCATTGTTTGTTCATTTTAGCAGTTCATTTATGCTGTTTCTTTTCGTATCAAGGAAGTGGAACACAGTATACCAATCTTATTGTTCAAAGCCTCACAGCTTCATAAAACAAATATGATTGGTAATTTATGCCTAACTTTCTTCGCCTATTGTCATTATTTGTTCATTTTAGAAGTTCATTTACGCTGCTTTTTCGTATCAAGGAAGTGGTACACAGTATACCAAATAAATTGTCCAAAGTCTAGCAGCTTTGTAAAACAAATATGCTTGGTAATATTGTGTCCGACTTTCTTCGCTTGTTATCTTTGTTTATTCATTTTAGAAGTTCATTTATGATGCTTTTTTTCATATCAAGGAAGTGGAACACAGTATACCAATCTTATTGTTCAAAGCCTCACAGCTCCATAAAACAAATATGCTTGGTAATTTAAGTTCGACTTTCTTCGTTTGTTATCAGTGTTTATTCATTTTAGAAGTTTATTTATGATGCTTTTTTTCGTATCAAGGAAGTGGAACACAGTATACCAAATGTATTGTTCAAAGCCTCGTAGCTTTATAAACAAATATGCTTGGTACTTTATGTTCGACTTTCTTCGCCTATTATCATTTTTATTTATTTTAGAAGCTCATTTATGCTGTTTTTTGTATCAAGGAAGTGGAACACAGTATACCAATCATATTGTTCAAAGCCTCACAGCTTCATAAAACAAATATGACTGGTAATTTATGTTCCACTTTCTTCGCTTGTTATCAATGTTTATTCATTTTAGAAGTTTATTTATGATGCTTTTTTTCATATCAAGGAAGTGGAACACAGTATACCAAATATATTGTTAAAAGCCTCGTAGCTTTTTAAACAAATATGCTTGGTAATTTATGTTCGACTTTCTTCGCCGATTATCATTTTTTATCCCTTTTAGCGGTTCATTTATGATACTTTTTTTCGTGTCAAGGAAGTGGAACACAGCATACCAAATATATTGTCCAAAGCCCTGCAGCTTAATATAACAAATATGCTTGGTACTTTATGTTCGAATTTCTTCACCCATTATCATTTTTATTCATTTTAGAAGTACATTTATGAAGCTTTTTCGTATCAAGGAAGTGGAACACAGTATACCAAATATATTATCCAAAGCCTTGCAGCTTTATAAAACAAATATGCTTGGCACTTTATGTTCGACTTTCTTCACCTGTTATCATTGTTTATTCATTTTAGAGGTTCATTTATGCTGCTTTTTTTTTCGTATCAAGGAAGTGGGACACAATATATCAATCATATTGGTCGAAGCCTCACTGCTTCATAAAACAAATATGATTGGTAATTTATGGTCGACTTTCTTCGCCTATTATCATTATTTATTCATTTAGAGGCTCATTTATGATGTTTTTTTTTATCGTAATAAGGAATTAGAACAGAGTATACCAAATATATTGTCCAAAGCCTTGCGGTTTTATAAAACAAAATATGCTTGGTACTTTATGTTCGACTTTTTTTCACTCATTATCATTTTTATTCATTTTAGAGGCTCATTTATGCTGCTTTTTTTCGTATCAAGGAAGTGGAACACAGTATATCAAATATATTGCCGAAAGCCTTGCAGCTTTATAAGACAAATATGCTTGGTACTTTATGTTCGACTTTCTTTGCCGATTATCATGCTGCATATTCTATCAAGGAAGTTGATACAGTATACCAATCATATTGTCCAAAGCCTCACAGCTTTATAAACAAATATGATTGGTAATTTATGTCCGACTTTCTTCGCCTGTTATCATTGTGTATTCATTTTAGCAGTTCATTTATATGCTGTTTTTTGTATCAAGGAAGTAGGACACAGTATACCAAATATATTGTTCAAAGCCTCGTAGCTTTATAAACAAATATGATTGGTAATTTATGTTCGACTTTCTTCGCCTATTATCATTTTTTATCCCTTTCAGAGGTTCATTTATGATACTTTTTTTCGTATCAAGGAAGTGGAAAACAGTATACCAAATATATTGTCCAAAGCCTTGCAGCTTAATAAAACAAATATGCTTGGTACTTTATGTTCGACTTTCTTCACCCATTATAATTTTTATCATTTTAGAGGCTCATTTATGATCTTTTTTTTCGTAATAAGAAAGTGGAACACAGTATACCAAATATATTGTCCAAAGGCTTGCAGCTTCATAAAACAAATATGCTTGGTAAGTTATGTTCGACTTTCCTAGCCTATTATCATTTTATTCATTTTAAAGGCTCATTTAAGATGTTTTTTTGTATCAAGGAAGTGGAACACAGTATACCAATCATATTGTTCGAATCCTCACAGCTTCATAAAACAAATATGATTGGTAATTTATGTTCGACTTGCTTCGCTTATTATCATTGTTTATTCATTTAAGGGCTCGTTTATGATATTTTTTTTTATCGTAATAAGGAATTAGAACACAGTATACCAAATATATTGTCCAAAGCCTTGCAGCTTTATAAACAAAATAAACTTGGTACTTTATGTTCGACTTTCTTCACCCATTATCATTTTCATTCATTTTAGAGGCTCATTTATGATGGTTTGTTTCGTAATAAGGAAGTGGAGCAAAGTATACCAATCATATTGTTCGAAGCCTTACAGCTTCATAAAACAAATATGCTTGGTAATTTATGTTCAACTTTCTTCGCCCTTTATCATTTTTATTCATTTCAGAGGCTCATTTATGATGTTTTTTTTCGTAATAAGGAAGTGGAACACAGTATACCAAATATATTGCCGAAAGCCTTGCAGCTTAATAAATCAAATATGCTTGGTAATGTTCCGACTTTCTTTGCCGATTATCATGCTGCATATTTTATCAACGAAGTTGACACAGTATACCAATCATATTGTTCAAAGCCTCACAGCTTTATAAAAAATATGCTTGGTAATTTATGTTCGACTTTCTTCGCCCATTATTATTGTTTATTCATTTTAGCAGTTCATTTATGCCGTTCTTTTTTGTATCAAGGAAGTGGAACACAGTATACCAATCATATTGTCCAAAGCCTCACAGCTTTATAAACAAATATCATTGGTAATTTATGTCCGACTTTCTTCGCCTGTTATCATTGTTTATTCATTTTAGCAGTTCATTTATATGCTGTTTTTTTCGTATCAAACAAGTGGAACACAGTATACCAATCATATTGTTCAAAGCCTGGCAGCATCATCAAACAAATATGCTTTGTAATATTATGTTCGACTTCCTTCGCTTGTTATCATTGTTTATTCATTTTAGAAGTTCATTTATGATGCTTTTTTTCGTATCACGAAAGTAGGACACAATATACCAATCATATTGTTCAAAGCCTCACAGCTTCATAAAACAATATGATTGGTAATTTATGTTCGAATCATCGTTTATGCATTTTAGAAGTTCATTTATGCTTGTTTTTTGTATCAAGGAAGTGGGACACAGCATACCAATCATATTGTCCAAAGCCTCGCATCTTTATAAATGAATATGCTTGGTATTTATGTCTGACTTTCTTCGCCCATTATCATTGTTTATTCATTTTAGAGGTTCATTTATGCTGGTTTTTCCATTAAGGAGGTTGACACAGTATACCAATCATATTATCCAAAGCCTCGCAGGTTTATAAAAAATTATACTCGACTTTCTTCTTCTATTATTATTTATTCATTTTAGAATTTTAGAGGTTCATTTATGCTGTTTTTTTGTATCACTGAAGTAGGAAAAAGTATACCAATCATGTTGTCCAAAGCCTCGCAGGTTTTTAAAAATATGCTTGGTAATTTATGTCTGACTTTCGTCGCCTATTATCATTGTTTCTTAATTTTAGAGATTCATTTGTGCTGTTTTTTTCGAATCCAGGAAGTGAGACACAATATATATAATATTGTTGAAAGGCTCTCAGGTTCATAAAACAGAGCTTTATAAACAAATATACTTGGTATATAAATCATACTGCCCAAGGCCTCAGAGCTTTATAAACAAATATGCTTGGTAATTTATGTTCTACTTTCTTTGCATATTGTCATTTTTTATTTATTTTTAGAGGTTCGTTTATCCTGCATTTTCCATCAAAGAAGTGGGATACAATATACCATTGATATTGTTCAAAGCCGTGCATCTAAATAAAACAAATATGCATGATAATTTATGTTCTTTGCCTTTTGTCACTTTTTATTCAATTTTAGAGGTTCATTCATGCTGCGTTGTTTATCAAGGGAGTTTGACACAATATGTCAAACATATCATTCGAAGTCTTTCACCTAAAACAATTTATTTTGTGATGTATGTATGGCTTTTACCCCTATTGCCATAATTACATTTCAGTTTTTAATTTCATCAAAAAAGTGGGACACAATACAATTAATGCATTGTTTAGAGTCTCTAACAATAAGTATGTTTGGTATTTTTAAGTCTGACATTCTTCTAGTTTTGTTATTATTTCAGTTTTGGGATTTCATTCATGTTGTATTTATTTTCAATCAAGGAAGTTGGACACAATCAACCAATTTTTGTGTCCGATGTTATCCAACTACCATCATATCTTACCATATTTCTGCCAATTTATACTTAATTCCTTTCCATCAATGACTTAGAGCTTGAAAACAATATGTTTGGTTAGTTTCTTTTTTATTTGCAATTCATTTACTTGATCTCTCAAAAATATGATTCAAATTATAAAACGTAAACAAGTTACACGTTTTTCCTCGTGTATCCCATTCTTTTATTCCTTAGACACAACACAAGTTCGTACCTATTTCGGTAAACCTTGTCCTTCAATTTCAACCATTTTGCACCATACATTAAGTAAGAGAAGAAATCAAACATATTGTCTTAAGCTTTAATATGTGATGAAATATCTATTAAGTCTAGTCTTTATTGTGACAAATACAGTCTGGAATTGAACGGCAAATTGATCATTTCCAATTATGAATATTATGTATTTGTTTACTTCTAGAACAAGCAACAACGCCTGTTGTCAAAGAAGCTCCTGAAACAACTATTGGAGTCGGAACAAGTGAAGTACCTACCATAACAAGTGCAACCCCCGGAGCAACTACTACAGCAGTCGCAGGACCAACACCTGCAGTTGCCGGAACAACAACTGCTGCTGGAACAACTGAAGCCCCCGGAGCAACCACAACAGCTGTCGGAGGAACAACACCTACAGCTGCCGGAACAACCACTGCTGCTGGAGGAACCACTGCAGCTGGAACAACTGAAGCCCCTGGAGCTACTACTACAGCTGTCGGGGGAACAACACCTACTGCTGCAGGAACAACCACTGCAGGTGGAGGAACTACTGCAGCTGGAACATCTGAAGCCCCTGGAGTAACTACAACAGCTGTCGGAGGAACAACACCTGCAGCTGCCGGAACAACCACTGTGATGGGAGGAACCACTGCAGCTGAAACAACTGAAGCCCCTGGAGTAACTACAACAGCTGTCGGGGGAACAACACCTGCAGCTGCCGGAACAACCACTGCTGCTGGAGGAACCACTGCAGCTGGAACGACTGAAGCCCCTGGAGTAACTACAACAGCTGTCCGGGGAACAACACCTGCTGCTGCCGGAACAACCACTGCTGCTGGAGGAACCACTGCAGCTGGAACAACTGAAGCCCCCGGAGCAACTACTACAGCAGTCGGGGGAACAACACCTGCAGCTGCAGGAACAACCACTGCTGCTGCCGGAACAACCACTGCTGCTGGAGGAACCACTGCAGCTGGAACAACTTCTTCAGCCATCGGTGGAGCAACACCTGCAGCTGCCGGAACAACCACTGGAGCCCCCGGAGCAACTACTGTCGTCGCTGTTGGGGCACCAACACCTTCAGGTGGGCCAATTTATAAATACATAGTAAATATCCCCGGCCAAAAAGAAGAGAAAAAGGAAGAATGTAGCACAAAGTCGACTGCACAAGGAATTAAAATTCCCACAAAAAGCAGAAGTTTCATTAGCTAAGTAGGAAGAGGAAGCATGTCCTTCGCCTTTAACAGCATATGTTACAGTCAGATTTGAAAATCCGGTAAAAAGTTATGTCCATTGAAGTTTCAAAACCATGATGATAATCTTAACAGTTCGAAATGCAGAATTTTTCAACAGAAATTATAAATTATGAAAACTCCTATTCATGTTCCTTTCTAGCTCTTAAAGGTTTAACCTGTTGATTTCATTGACGCCTGTGATTATCAAGTGAAACTGCTAGCTTTTTACCAATTTCCTTATATTTACTTGTGATGGAAATGTGATTTTTTTTCTTGGTTCGTATTTTGGTGCAATTGAAGCTTTTGCCAGTCCTGTGGATAGCAGATTTTCTTTGTATTATTTCTAATCATCAGTCAAACAAAAAAAAACATGATTCCTGTGTAGTCTACATTTTAGGGAGAATAAAATGTATCAGTGGGAATGTTGACGATGGTATCATTTCTGAGATGGCACGTAATAAATTTTGGAAAGCGCTTATGCCATTAATATATCTCATAAAGGAATTTCTTTAAAAATGTTTTCCATATTCATGGTGGAATGTTGAGTGCGAATTCGCCCCGCAAAAAGTTCATTGTCCACTTAAACTGTATAGGATATGATGATAAAGCGCGAATTATAAAACCACTGAATATTTCATCTTCCTTTTTCCCTTTAATTTCGCGAACAAAAGCCAGCATAAAAATAATCCGACATAATGTATAAGCGTTACATGTGCAATGCACTCTATGTATTTCTTTAAAACTATTTTTCTGTGCTTAAAGTGGTATATTGTAAATACAGTAAGACATGTTTATGAAGAACTTCAAACGACAACGAAAAATTATTCGTTAAAGCCGTAATTTGTTATATACATTTAAGTATTTCTCCACATAAGACTCAGGCAGTCGGCGGCACATGATAAATTCCAATTACCGACTATTTTGAAAAATTTTCACCGTTTTGTATACATGTCTTAAAGTATAGCTTCTTTTTTCTCGCACAAAGATCGTAAACGGAAATAATTTTTACAAAAAAATGCACTACAAACGACAAGAACAAGGGAGAAAACTCTGCAAAGGACACTATTTAAAAAAAGAAAAGAATGTACATGAAATTGAAGTGGTCTATTTCAAGAAAAGGCAGAACAACACAGGATTATGATCATGTATTTTGAAACTGCTGACCACTAATTGTTAAAAAATAAACCCTGATAGTTCCATGACAGTTCATGGAGTTTTTGTGGAGGCTTGTAAGGAAGGTACGGATAAAAAATGTAACCAGTCAAAGAGGAGACAAACTTGCTTTGCTAATATGAACAAAAGTTTCATCAACAGCATCATAAGATCCATCCATAAGTGACAATACCAATGTATTTCTTCGTGAAGTAATAATACTTGTTGTAAGTAAAGCAAGCACAAACGAATTTAAAGAAACTTTTTGTGTTTCATTATTCAACAAAACTTTATCTTTACAGAAACTACAACTGTGCGTCAAACCACAGCTGCACTTCAAACAACAACTGCACCTCCCACAACAGCTGCTGCTCCAACAACAAGACCATCAACAACAACAGTGTGTAATAAAGTAAATCTAATGAATGGTGATAACACAGGTCTATCCTTCACTGTAAATAATAATGACACAGAACTGAATCCTACTCAAGTAAACGACCTTGCAACACCTGAAGACGGCCAGTCAGTACAAGTTTCAGTTTCATCTCCACTGATTATAAAAGACTTGAATGATGCGACAGTAACAACAGTGAAAGTAACTGGAACAATTAACATTCTTTCAATAGATGTAGTAGCAGATGAAGATGAAAGTAACAAAGTAAGTATTTGAACATTCTGTTGCAATGTGAAACATTAATGACAAATAAACGAAGGAAATCGAGAGCTGTATCTTTAAAGTACATTTGAGAGATTCTGAGGTACTGGCGCGATGATTTCATTGATAAAATATTTACTTTACCATGTATTTGGAAACTTGCAAATGTCATTGTAATGGACTTGATACTGAATGATATCTGTTTTTCTTTTTAGGAGGTGATAAAACCAGGTGAAATAGTTGAAATAAATAGAAACGTTGAGAAACTGGAATTCAGGTTTACACCTAACAACCCTGATAATCCCATGACAGTTGATGAAGTTTTTGTGGAAGCTTGCGCTGAAGGTACAGATGAACAAAATATAAACAGGAGTCTAAAAATTTCATAAACACCATCAAAAGCTCCATCCATAAGTGACAATGTATTTCTGTGTGAGGTATCAAATGTAATTAACTTTATCGTTAAGTAATTCAAGAAAACTTCTTTTGGCTGTATCTTATGGTAAAAAATCAAAGGATATTTCAATGCAGTGGAGCATCTTCAAACATTAAAATGATAACCACAATTAAAACAGTTCATAGTATTTGCTGAATGATAAGAAAAATGAAAAGTACTAAATAATGAGTTATGCAAGAAAGCCCGAACTTGTAAGTCAAAACGTATAAGCATAGTTTTACCTCCTTAACATATGTAACGGTTTTTGTGCTCACCTTTGAACATAAACTAAGTTGAAAAGTATATACATTCGCAATAATTTGGACAAACAAAATCGGAAAAAAATATTTCAAGACGTTGAAAAAAATAGAAATGTTGACCGATTGGAATTCAGGGATACATCAGATAACCTTGATAGTTCCACGACAGTTGATGCAGTTTTCTATGGAGGCTTGTAAAGAAGCTATGGATAAAAAAAAATGTAACCAGTCAAAGAGGAGACAAACTTGCTTTGCTAATATGAACAAAAGTTTCAACAGCATCATAAGATCCATCCATAAGTGACAATACCAATGTATTTCTTCGTGAAGTAATAATACTTGTTGTAAG
>JAOXYH010081312.1:0-10827 GCA_028566455.1 Botula fusca
TAAAGTTCAATCCTTATTAGATTTTGGTTAATCATGATACGAGTTACCAACTGATAAAAACTTGAACAAATGAACCAAAGTTCTATTTTCAACCGTCATTTATTTGTCCTACCATCTGAAATACCATGGACCTATTGAGCTATTGACGCCATCTTCCGTCTGCGTAAACACTATGACACAAGCTAAGCGCACTGGCAAATGTCGTCTTTACTAACAAAATAATGTTCTATCCTAGTATGGTTCTGGTTAATCATGACATTAATTACCAATTAATAAAGCACATTGGTTCGTCTTAAGACAAAACCCAAAACAAATGATCGAAACTTCTGTTTTGAAAAGTCCAGATGTCCGAAAAGGAAATAGATGGGTAGGGTAACAAAAAGGAGATTTAAAAGCAGACGTCCTGAGGATAATTCGTTCATGCTAAATTTGGTTCAAGCTTGGGAAGTTGCTTCAGAGGAAAAGAATCTTAAAGATTTTTTTACTTATTTTTGCCAAATTTGCACAATGGGAAAAAAATCAGCAAAAATTAAAAGATCCTTTTAAAACCTGTAATATATGTTCAGCAACTCCTTATCATGCCCCTATAGTTAAAATTTGAGCCTACTCCATCTGTAAAGTAAGCAGTTCTGGTCATTTAGACAAATTTTGTTTTATCCCTATGTTCTATTTATAGTAAG
Organism: Botula fusca; assembly: GCA_028566455.1. Lineage (NCBI taxonomy): Eukaryota > Metazoa > Mollusca > Bivalvia > Mytilida > Modiolidae > Botula > Botula fusca. Next base: position 681 of record JAOXYH010081312.1, read on the forward strand.
AGCAGTCATGGTTGTTGCTGGGCAGGGTAAACAAATATAAGATTTCAAGCAGACACGTAAAAGATAATTCGTGGTAAAATTGGTTTAATTTGCCCAATTTGTTTCATAGGAGAAGATAGTTAAACTTGTTTTGCTTATTTTTGCCAAGTTTGCATAATTAGCCAAAATCGGAAAAAAATCATAATTTATGTTCAACAACTCCTTATCCTGTCCCAGCAGTTAAAATCTTGTCCTATATTACATCTGAAATTAAAGCTGTTCTGGCCATTTAGAAAAATGTATAGCCATTTTACCCCTATGTTCTGTTTTCGGTAACAGCAGCCATGCCATGTTGTTGATAGACTGGATAACCAAATGGCACCAAGGCTGATTCAGGCCAACTTTAGTTTACATTGGCCTAGTAGTTTCAGAGAAGTCGTTTTTTTTTAAATGGATACACGACGAACGCAAAATACTCATCCAATCTGTTGACACTAATTCAACTCAACAAACTACTTGTATTTACATAAATTCCCCGTGAATATTGTGCATATACATGATATACTCACTTGACGGGACGCAAGTCTACTTTACGACATACAAGGTAAGTGTTTCCTCTTTGAATTTATGTCTTTGAAAAAATATTTCACTTTGCTTTTGCCAGACTAATAAACAATTCCCTGTTAGTAGTAATACCTTTATTTGTGAAGGCGTCAATCGACTAAAAGTTTCTCTGTCTAGTCCATAAATAATAGCATTGACGACACCTGAAAGACAAATAAACTTGAAACCTGACAAAATGTCTTAATCCGGTCCATCTAGACAGTCTGGAGAATTGTCCAAAGAGTGGATGGATATATTCCTTGCTAAACCTTCAGCACTTGTCGACTATTAAATAAAATCTTTCGTTAAAATATAAATGGTTTCATTAGAATATAACAAAATCTTGTCAATCACTAACTTCCCTCGTATTTAAACAACAATAACAAAGGCCCATATTCGTATAAGAGTGGGAGCTCATAGTCGAAATGCTGGTGAATATGATGTTAAGTATCAATCAATCAAAATTTCTAATATTATGACAATCTCACACGACAAATGAAAAATTCTCTGCTGTACAAATGTATATAAAACCGAGCAGTTGTTAGGTAATTTATAGTCTAAAATTTAAAAATAATTGGCATCGACCAATTCACTAGCCCACTAGAAAAGGGACAACTCTAAGGTGCTCACGGAAACTTCCCGTGGAAGCAACATACAGAGCATCAAGGCCGTTATCTGGAGCAATATGCATATAGACAACGGAAACATATAAGAATACTAATTGCAGTAATATAACATTGAGTTAAGTGTCGTTCAGAATAAAATTAAAGTTCTCACCTTTCAAAAGTTATCTTCCACATGGTTGAGAGTCTGATTTTTTTTTTTACTTATTGGGGTGGAAAGTGTTTTAACATTCCAAAACGATTTAATATTTAATTGAAATACGAGGTATTGTGCAGTGAATCTTTTTTTTTTAAATATGTTGTTGTTTCTGGAATATGCTCACTGTTTCCTTCAAGAAAAATTGCACAGAAAAGTCATGAATGAGCTCTTCTATCATTTACATCTTAATGTAGCACTGTAACATCATAAATGCAAACATCATGTATTAAGTATTTGTTAACTAAGTTGTTATATATTTCTCTACATGTATATTTTTGTATTCTTATGTTATTTATAAAAGCTTCAAATCCTTTGGCAATTTAAGGCCTTTCTGGAATTTCGGTATACTACGCTTCCTTGTACTTTATTTCAAGCTCATTTTAATAGAGTTGTGAGGGAAGTCACCGAGTGGTGAGTTGTTCAGTGGCAAGTTGTCATCTCTGTATGTAGCAAAAAGTGAGATCAAAGGACTTGGCTAAATGCCTTTCTTTTGCAATGAAATCGGCCTAATAGGTGTGTAAATTAAAACAGATCGGCGAATAAGGGGTGCAGTTAGTCCCCCACTGGAATAACGATCGTCTGTTGCAAAACGGACAAATATCTTGTCGATCAAAAACTCGAACATTCTTACAATTCTTCGTTGTCTTTTGAAGATTACATTTGAGTTCAGTTCTAACCTCTCTACATCTCTTCATAGAACTGAACTAGGCGTATCCTTTTCTAGAATTTTCCTGGCCTAAAATTCTCCCACGACAGAACTGTCCAATGGTGTCATGGGTAAGAACTGTCGACAATCTACGATAAGCCATCAGGTTAATGGCACCTTCATGCTTACTGTCATCGTGTGGTAGTTAAAGGGGGCATGATTCATCTACAGTAAGAACGTGTCAGTCGATCGAGAGATGAAAGCAAACTCCATACTTAATGCGGATTGGTTTTATGTATTAAGAAAAGTTAAAGGCGGCAACTTTGGGGCGGTGGTGATGAGAAAATCAGCCTAAGTAAAATACCATTACCTTGTAAGGGTGAAAATATTGCTTGTAGTAAAACAAGTGCAAAGACAGGGTTCTCAGGATCGGCAGCATTTTGTATTCTGTAATATAAATTAATCAATGTTATTGTCATAAACCTTAATTCCTATATCTATAATAAATCAATATTTTCATAAAATAGATTATTCCAAACCTGATCATCTTTCAATATTAAAAAAAAATTAAAAAAAAAAAGAAAAATAATACTTCTTTTTCGGCTTAAAATATAAACATTCACATTCATTTTAGGATAAAAATATATAAAAAGTACGTAATACATTTTTTTAATTTTTAGGTCATTTTTATAGGTATGTCACATAATTTATTATTTGAGTTTTCTTATAAATAACTTCAAAACCCTGCCAACCCAGTCCCTAGAGGAGAAAAAGGTATATTTCGTGTTAAGCGAAAGGATGGAAACGAAAAGTTTCTTATTATATTAAGGAACATAGTATTCAATGATTTAGATTATACAGGTCATGAACGATAACTCAAACCAGCATCAATTAAAACTGTGGTGTTTTCTATTTGAATCCGATTTTTTTTTATTTTTAAAATGGTTAAATATTTAAGTATATATAATAGATCACTTTGAATTTTAACTGGTTTTTATTGCATGTTACGATGTAGGTAAAGAATTTAATGCCTGAAATGATCACAGAAATTAGATAAGTTATTCTTTATAACTTAAAATGTGTGATACATTACAAAAAAGTATGATGAGGATTTCCCAGTAATTCATCTTTTTTAAAATAAATTTTGTGAAAAACTGGGGTTATGTACCGGAAAGAAACACTAACCTGTTTATTAAAGGAAATACAGAAACGGCAATATAGACGAGTGGATAAGCCATTAAAGATTTCACTTGCTGCCTTAAAAGTTGTTTCCGACTCTCGGTGTCCGGGTCATAGGTACGCTGCCAAGTGGATGCCTGAAAGAGTTGTATAAAATATGATTCATTTCTTTCAAGTATGAGTAGGCTATTCTAGTCTAAATTTAAGAATTTTTAGTAATCGCGTAGTGAGGCACTGGATTGAGATGTCAATTTTGTAAACATTTAAAACTGTAACCGGATGGAAATAAAAGGACTTTGTGCTATAAGGGCCAGTTTTGGCCCAGACATTTAGATAAAAATAAAGTGCTTTCATTCAAGATCCTAATACCTTCCAGAAAAATTTCAATCTTCTAATAATTGAAAACAAATCGGTTTCTAAGCAACCCGTGTGTAACCATGGCTACAATTTCCTGCAAAAATGAGTAAATTATGGATTTCTCCCATTTTCTTTAAAATTTATACAAATTCCATGCAGTTTTTGCTTCCGGAAATATTGATCGCATGCGTTAACCCAAGCTCCGAAACAGCGTCATCTAGCTCCGTACGTCACTATTCAGAAAGAGAGGAACGAACGACTGCCGCTGTACGGAGTATCACCGCTGTATGCTACATTACGTTTGTGAGCAGAGCGATAACAAGCATCAGGTGTCCAGTTTACTAATACCTGATCATACCGAAATATTCCGCTGGAATAAACATTTCCGGCGGAAAAAAGGTAACTTCCGGAACAAATCTGCTGTTATACAAACAGTTAACAGATAATGTAAAAAAAACAGGAGATTTCACGACCTGATCTCCTGCACCCTTAAAAAAATATCCATACTTATAAATATCATTATTTCAGGTCTATACGGAAAAATTCAAAATTTATACCTATTTTTCACTCTTTTCCAAAATACAAACCCTATAATTGGAAGTTTCCCGGATACAAGATGACTTATTTTAGAATGTCCCTGCAGTTGAAATGCGGAAGACCCAAGCGTGACATCCAGCACTTCTTCAAGAAAAAGAAAATTAGAATATACAGAAGCAGAATCAGAAGGATCAAGTCAATCCTCTAGTAGAGAAAATACCCCTACATATGAATCTGTCGAGTCAGAATCATCTGGCGGATCTTTGTGATTGAGCAAAAGCCAAACTGCCATTGAAGGTTGTACCTCAAAATGGACTTGGGATACACTGAACAAACTGAATATTGATGTTAGAGTAACAAGCTTCCGGCATCCGCAGGAAATAATGACGACTGCATTCCCTGCAGATTCCAATGTAGACCGCAGGGTGCAAAACTGCGAAACTTGTTCTAGGTTCTCTCCCACTGAAAGAGCTGGATGTTGAAGACATAGAAGAACTTGGCCAGGACCCTTCCATTGCCTCGGGTCTCTTGTTGTTGAACTTTAATCAACAAAATTACAACAGGATTGATGCTTGGGATATTGCACCTAGAAGTGATGATAAATTAGAAGCAAGATTTCTTCAGAAGTAAGAGTCCATGACATACATGGTAAATAGCTGAAAAAGGGGGAGGACCTTTGTTTGGCCGATTCCTGATTGCCCTAATACAATCTACCTATTGACTCTAGCATTAATAGGTCCTTTCCCTCAGATGTAAAAAAAAGACCTCATGTAAGAAAACATGAATGTGTAAATTGTGAAGATTGTATTTTCTTTTGTTCCATTGACAGCTGTTACAGGTATAAAGTAAAATATAGAAGATACCAAACTGTAATCAAAGCTCATATGTCCTAAGGCAACAGACAAGACAGTGAATAGACACAACAATGAACAACACATACAGAAACCAGAAACAACAAATGAGTAACATGAAACCCATCAAAAGCCCGGGGTGAACTCAGGAGTCAGCCACTGTCAATTGCCCCGGAAGGGTAAGCAGTTCCTGCTCCACCTGTGGCACTCGCCATGTTACTCAGCGAAAATGTGGTAGGCAATTATGAACAAGAAGGGATGGGGATGCACAATAACGTTAAACATCTGTGAGAAAGACATTCCATAATCAATCAGTTCGTGATGGCGACTGTAAAACTTATGAAGTGAAGACTTCAACCTCTCTTTTCACCCCCTGACAAGCGTAGATAGCCAAAAAGTGTATAAAGTTGAAACGAGTTACAAACTTGTTAATTACGACGTTTTTCATTGAACAAACAGCCGTTTTTTGTAGATAAACGTCAGTAGACAACAATTGATCACTGCAAACACATCCTTTTAGGTCTGTAGTGAGGATTGTGTGTACTGTATCTGATGTGTTATGGATGTGTACTGCAAGTACACATCTTCGTCAGTCTATAGTGATGTATAATGTATACTGCATGTGAGGTACTATCTATGTGTACTTCAGGTACAGATCTTCTTACACCAATAATGAACAGCTGTGTGTTCTGTATCTGAGGTGTTACTTCAGGTACATAACTTCTTACGTCTATAGTAAAGTATTATGTGCAGTGTATCTGAGGTATTATCGATATGTACTTCAAGTACACATCTTCGTGAATCTATAGTGATGTATAATGTATACTGTATGTGAGGTAATATCGATGTGTTCTTCAGGTTCAGATGTTCTTGCGCCAATAATGAAGTACTGTCTGTTCTGTATCTGAGGAATTATCAATGTGTACTTCAGGTACATAACTTCTTAGTATTATGTTACTGTATCTGAGGTATTTTCGATATGTACTTCAGGAGCACATCTTCTTAAGACTTTAGTGAGGATTGTGTGTACTGTATCTGATGAGTTATCGATGTGTACTTCGTTATAATCTTCGTGAGTCTATCGTGATGTATAATGTATACTGTATGTGAGGTACTATCAATGTGTACTTCAAGTACAGATCTTGTGCCAGTAATGAAGTAATGTGTGTCCTGTACCTGAGGTATTATCGATATGTACTTTAGCTACATAACATCTTGAGTCTATAGTGAAGTATTATGTGTACTGAATCTGAGGTATCTTCAATCTGTACTTCAGGAAAACATCTTATGTCTTTAGTGAGGATTGTGTGTACTGTATCTGATGTGTTATCCATGTGTACTTCAAGCACACATCTACGTGAATCTATAGTGATGTATAATGCATACTGTATGTGCGGTGCTATCGACGTGTACTTCAAGTACATATCTTCTTGAGTCTACAGTGAAGTATTATGTGTAATGTATCTGAGGTATCATCAATATGTACTTCAGGAACACATCTTTTTAGGTCTGTAATGAGGATTTTTTGTTCTGTATCTGATATTTTATCGATGTGTACTTGAAGTACAGATCTTCGTAAGTCTGTAATGATGTACAATGTATACTGTATGTGAAGTGCTATCGATGTGTACTTCAGGTACAGATCTTCTTGCGCCAAGAATGAAGTACTCTGTGTTCTGTATCTGAGGTATTATCGATGGGTACTTCAAGTACATACCTTCATGCGTCTATAGTGAATTATTAGGTGTACTGTATCTGAGGTATTATCTATATGTACTTCAGGAACACATCTTATTAGGCCTGTAGTAGGGATTGTGTGTTCTAATAAATGATGTATAACATATACTGTATGTGAGGTACTATCGATGTGTACTTCAAATACAGATCTTCTTGCGCCAATAATGAAGTGCTGTGTGTTCTGTATCTGAGGTACTATTGATGTGTACTTTAGGTACCTACCTTCATGAGTCTATAGTGAAGTATTATGAGTACTCTATCTGAGGAATTGTCGATATATACGCGAAGAACACATCAGTGAGGATTGTGTGTACTGTATCTAATGTGTTATCGATGTGCACTTCAACTGCACATCTTCGTGAGTGTATAGTGATGTATAATGTATGCTGTATGTGAGGTACTATCGATATATACTTCAGGTACAGATCTTTTTTCGCCAATAATGAAGTACTGTGTGTTCTGTATCTGAGGTATTATAGATGTGTACTTCAGGTGCGTAACTTCTTAAGCCTATAATGAAGTATTATGTGTACTGTATCTGAGGTATTATCGATATGGACTTCAGGAACAAATCTTCTGAGGTCTGTAGAGGGGATTTTCTGTACTGTATCTGATGTGGTATCGATGTGTACTTCAAGTACAAATCTTCGTGAATCTGTACTGATGTATAATGTTGAGTCTATGTGAGGTACTATCTTTTTGTTCTTCAGGTTCAGATCTTCTTGCGCCAATAATGAAGTACTGTCTGTTCTGTATTTCATGTATTATCGATGTGTACTTCAGGTACATAACTTCTTTAGTCCATAGTGAAGTATTATGTGTACTGTATCTGAGGTATTTTCGATATGTACTTCAGGAACACATCTTCTTAGGTCTTTAGTGAGGATTGTGTGTACTGTATCTGATGTGTTATCGATTTGTACTTTAAGCACACATCTGCGTGAATCTATAGTGATGTATAATGTATACTGTATGTGAGGTACTATCGATGTGTACTTCGAGTGCAGATCTTCGTGTGCCAATAATGAAGCACTGTGTGTTCTGTATCAGAGGTATTTTCGATCTATACTTCAGGAACACATCTTCTTAGGTCTTTAGTGAGGATTGTGTGTACTGTGTCTGATGTGTTATCGATGTGTACTTCAATTACACATTTTCGTGAATCTATAGTGATGTATAGGGTATACTGTTTGTGAGTTACTATCCATTTGTACTTCAGGTACAGATCTTCTTTGGCTAATAATGAAGTACTCTGTGTTCTGTATCTGAGGTATTATCGATGTGTACTTCAGGTACATAACTTCTCGAGTCTATAGTGGAGTATTATGTGTACTATATCTAAGGTATTAGCGATATGTACTTCCGGAACACATATTCTTAGGTCTGTAGTGAGGATTGTGTGTACTGTATCTGAAGTACACATCTTTGTGAGTTTATAGTGATGTATAATGCATACTGTATATGAGGTTATATCGATGTGAAAATTCAGATACAGATCTTCTTGCGCCAGTAATGAAGTACTGTGTGTTCTGTATCTGAGGTATTATCGATTATCTTAGGTCTTTAGTGAGGATTGTGTGTACTGTATGAGATGTGTTATCAATGTGTACTTCATGTACACATCTTCGTCAGTCTTTAGTGATGAAAAATGTATACTCTATGTGAGGTACTATTGATGTGTACTTCAAGTACAGATCCTCTTGTGCCAGTAATGAAGTACTGTGTGTTCTGTATCGATGTGTACTTCAGGTACATAACTTCTTGAGTCTATAGTGAAGTCTTATGTGTACTGTATCTGAGGTATTTTTGATATGTACTTCAGGAACACATATTCTTAGGTCTGTAGTGAGGATAGTGTGTACTGTATGTGATCTTTTATCGATGTGTACTTCAAGTACACATCCTCGGCAGTCTATAGTGATGTATAATGTATACTATTTGTGAGGTACTATCGATGTGTACTTCAAGTACAGATCTTCTTGCGCCAATAATGAAGTACTGTGTGTTCTGTATCTGATCTATTATCGTTGTGTATTTCTTTTATATTCCTTCATGAGTCTATAGTGAAGTATTATGTGTACTGTATCTGAGGTTTTATCGATATATACTTGAGGAACACATCAGTGAGGATTGTGTGTACTGTATCTGATGTGTTATCGATGTGAATTTCAAGTACACATCCTCGGCAGTTTATAGTGATGAATAATGTATACTGTGTATATGTGTACTTCCGGTACAGATCTACTTTCGCCAATAATGAAGTACTGTGTGTTCTGCATCTGATGTATTATCGAGGTGTACTTCAGGTATATACCGTCATGATTCTATAGTGAAGTATTATGTGTACTGTATCTGAGGTATTATCGATACATACTTGAGGAACACTTCAGTCAGGATTGTGTGTACTCTATCTGATGTGTTATCAAAGTGTACTTCAACTACGCATCTTCGTCAAGTCTAAAGTGATGTATAATGTATACTGTATGTGAGGTACTATCTAGGCATACTTCAGGTACAGATCTTCTTGCACCAATAATGAAGTACTGTGTGTTCTGTATCTGAGGTGTTATCGATATGTTCTTCAGGTACATAATTTCTTGAGTCTATAGTAAAGTATTATGTGTACTGTATCTGAGGTATTATCGATATGTACTCCAGGAACACATCTTTTTAGGTCTGTACTGAGGATTATGTGTACTGTAGCTGATGTGTTATCGCTGTGTACTTCAAGTACACATCTTCGTGAGTCTGTAGTGATGTATAATGTATACTGTATGTAAGGTACTATCTATGTATACTTCAGATACAGATCTTCTTGCGCCAATAATGAAGTACTGTGTGCTCTGTATCTGAGGTATTATCGATGTGTACTGCAGGTATATAACTTCTTGAGTCTACAGTGAAGTATTATGTGTACTGTGATTGAGGTGTCATCAATACGTACTTCAGGAACACATCTTTTTAGGTCTGTAATGAGGATTTTTTGTTTTGTATCTGATGTTTTATCGATGTGTACTTGAAGTACACATCTTCTTGAGTCTGTAATGATGTATAATGTATACTGTATGTGAGGTGCTATCGATGTGGACTTCAGGTACAGATCTTCTTGCGCCAAGAAAGAAGTGCTCTGTGTTCTGTATCTGAGTATTATCGATGTGTACTTCAAGTACATAACTTCATGCGTCTATAGTGAATTATTATGTGTACTGTATCTGAGGTATTATCGACATCTTATTAGGTCTGTAGTAGGGATTGTGTGTTCTGATAGGGTGTGTTATGGATGTGTACTTCAAATACATATCTTCGTGAGTCTAACATGATGTATAATATATACTGTATGTGAGGTACTATCGATGTGCACTTCAAATACAGATCTTCTTGCGCCAATAATGAAGTGCTGTGTGTTCTGTATCTGAGGTACTATTGATGTGTACTT
>JAOXYH010081531.1:0-10821 GCA_028566455.1 Botula fusca
TACCACACAATTCTCTCACGGTGCAACGCTCCAAACTATTCTGGTCTTTCGTATGAAACATAAATGAATCATAAAATAATTATGCATTTGAGGTAACAAAATATACTTTGTAAGTCTAGCAGAGACCTAAAACTCTTACATGTTTCAAATAAGACATTCATAATAAATGGTAATCTATCACACACTGACTCATTGTACATCCCTTTCACACACATTTTCATTCGATTATACGAAAGTATTATAGGAAACTGTGCAGGTTTTATTTCTAGAACAAACCATACAACCTCATACACAATTCTTACTAGGCAAAACGACCAATCTTAGTACGAACTACAACAAATGAAAGAGAAAGGTGGTAGACACACGTGAACAATGAACAAATTAAAGTAACTAAAATAACAATAAAATGTCCATAACATTGTCAAAATATCAATATCCGGATAAACGTCTCCAAAATTTCTGGTCCCACAAACATATCCATACAAATGGCGATGCAATCATCACCGACAGGAAAATCTTCTTTCCATTCCATAGTGAGTTTGGCGATGCAATCATCACCGACAGCATAACTAAGGTATTTGGCGATGCAATCATCACCGAAAAACAGACATCTTTTAAACATCGGTATATACATGGCGATGCAATCATCACCGACTAGTTCCTACAGTTCCAACTGGAATATTTACACTTTACAAAACAGAGGCGATGCAATCATCACCGTGTATCAAATATGGAGCAGCACAAACATCGAACAGTGAAAGTAATGTTTACGTCTGGATCAACGGTGGAGGTCTTGAAATAAGTAATTGTTGTGCTTTGGGTGGTAACTGGGCTGCTGTTAACCAGACTGCATTTTGTGCTGGCTCACCGACCATTTGAACCAGGTAGAGAAACCTGTTACCATCATTCTTCTTAGCCAAGATACGTTTGACTTTATTATTGTTTGATTGAATGTCTTCACTTTCTGTCATTGATTCCAGATGAACTGTCGGATCAGCATGATCAGAATCGCGGTATCGGATAGGTTTACGAACAGTTCTTTTAGGTCTTCCGTTTTGAATCACAGGTTCTACGGGTATACTGTTATTATCATTTGAATCGTTGTCGGGTGTACTTTTATTGTCAGTTGATTCGTTGTCCACTGAATCTGTTGTATTTATATCTGGTTGAGAATCGCTCTCCACAATAGCGGGTTTAAAATACGCAGCTGGCAAAGGCACCCTTACGTGTGCTAATTTTAGCCTATTTATGTGAACAGGTCTTTTGAACTTGTCCTTTCCAGACGGATCTCTCAATTTAATTAAGTGTGGACTCGGTATATTGTTGACCACATAGGGACCCTTGTATATTGGTTGCAACTTTCGGCCTGGCCCTACAGGCTCTTTTTGAATGTACACATAATCGCCGATCGTTAATTTGAGCGGGTGGCTGGTTTTGTTTTCTTTTTGTTCCATGTTTTTACCGGATGTTGCGGAATTTTCTCTAACTAAATCCGAAATACGGTGTAATTTTTCAGTTAGTTCTCGAAGGTATGTATGCATATCTGGTGGTATATCTTTTAAATTTGCATCGTACTTGATTGATTGTAACGGAAAAGATGGTCGTTTCCCATAAATAACTTCAAATGGTGAAAAATTGAAGCTTGTGTTCGGCGATGAATTCATTGAAAATGCAACTGAATCTATTTCCTCTTCCCACTGCTTTCCTTTTAAAACGTGTGTTGTCATACGCTCTGATAACGTCCGATGTTGACGTTCACATGCACCAAGACAGTGATGTGAAAAGCTTGGCGTAAATTCGTGAGTAACTTCGAGGAGACGACATAGTTCTTCCGTACACTTGCTGATAAATTCACTTCCCTGATCCGATATCAAAGTCTGACAAACTCCAAATTTAGTAAACATCTGGTATATAGCCTGGCAAACGGTAACAGCGTCATTATTGCGCAATGGGCAAGCATATAAGAACTTGCTGAACATGTCCACAGCTGTAAATATATATGTATTCCCGTTCCGTGAAATCGGTAAAGGACCACATAGATCAACCTGCCAAACCTGGAAGGGTTCCGAAGGTGTTGGAAAAGCAACAATGTTTTGCTTAGTTTTCAGATTAGACACTTTCCTTATCTGACACACATGACAAGATCGTACATAGTCAGTTATTATCTTTCCCATTCGTGGAAAGAAAAAGTGTTCTCTGGCTCTGTCGAGAGTATTATTGATCCCACAATGTCCTCCAAGTGGTGAGTCATGAACAATTTTAAGAACAGTATCTACCATTGCTTTCGGAATAACGACTTGCAAATTGTCCATCATTTCATTACGTTTTGATTTTGTAACTCTTGAATGAAACAAAATATCTTGAACTAAAACATAATCGGCTGCCTCAATTAAAATCCGTCTTGCATGTTTTTGCAATTCCGGTAGTTCATTGTTTTCGAGATACAAAATAATAGACGAAAGCTCTTCATCTCGTCGTTGTAAATACTTCAGTTGTTTATATGAGGTAGGAATTCGCTGTAAAATTGGGTTTGTTTCTATTTTTGCGGTAAGAATATCTTGGTTTGAGTCTGATGACACTGACTTGCAATGCTGGTCTTTTTCCCTCGGCTGACGCTTCGGTTTGTTAGTTGGATGGTCGTTTGGTTCATCCGTATCGGCGTCATATGCAGAATTTTCATTATCCGTTATTTGTACTTTAGTGATGGCTTGTATTGTTGGCGTATCATTGTTAATTAAATCTGCAAAATTTTGACCGCCGGGAAGTTGAATTTGTCCAATTTTATCGGGAACATACGGAAAGTAGGGATCGTCTTCAGTTGGACTTTCGACGATTTCCGTGTTTGCATTTTCACATCTGGATAATGCGTCAGGCACTTGCATTTGTTCGGCCGATTTATATTTTATTTCAAATGAAAACTGTTGTAATATTGCCATCCATCTTTCATATATCGCGCCTTTGAACTGTTTTTGGAACAATGGTTGTAAGGCTTGATGGTCACATTCCAAAATAAACTTGTTTCCACGTAAGTAATCTGAACAGTCAAGAATACTAACGACCATTCCGAGGAGTTCCAATTTTGTTGGGCCATAACTTTGCTGCCACTTACTGAGAGACTTCGATCCAAATCGTATAATTCTCGGTTTACGTGTTTTGTCTTCGGGATCAAACTGATACAGCATATATCCTATTCCACGAGACGATGTATCAACACTTAGACGAAATTGCCACTCGTAGCGTGGGAAACTCAACATGTCCGAATTTACTAAACAATTTTTCAAGTCATTAAATGCCGTTTCCTGCTCATGTCCCCATTTAAACTTTTGGCCCTTTTTCAGAAGTCTTGTCAATGGGTTAACGATGGAGCTAAAATGAGGAATAAATTTCCTGAACCAGTTGAATAGACCAATTAATCGCCGTAGTTCTTTAACATTACGAGGAGCAGGATACTCTTTTATAGCTTGTACACGGTCCGGAGGTGGTAATATACCGTCTTTCGAAATGAGATGTCCTAGAAATATACACGATTGTGCAGCAAAGGAGCACTTTTTCGGTCCAAGTTTTAATCCAGCCTCACGAAATCGACTAAATACATCAGTCAGATCAGTTATATGTTGCTCAAAGTTCTCAGAGCAAATCAATACATCGTCTAAATAACATAAACATGTTTTGAATTTTAATCCACGTAAGACCCTGTCCATTAATAACTGAAATGAATTCGGTGACGTTTTAAGACCCATAGGTAATCGCTGAAATTTATATGTCCCAAAGCACGTGTTGAAAGCTGTATATTTGGTAGATTCAGCAGATATGCCCATTTGAAAGAATCCCGATGACAAATCAATCGATGTTATGTAGTTTGGTGTCAACTCTGAAAATGCCTCTGTCAGCTCCTGCAAGTCTGGTATATTATACTTGAAATCTTGAGTTTGGGAATTCAAGTAACGAAAATCACAACAAAAACGAAAGTTTTGAGGAGCATGCTTGTTGACACTATTTGTCCGCTTTGTAACCAACACTATCGGACTCGTTATTGGCAAATTTTCGCTCTCGCTGACCGGTTTGATTATTCCTTGTTTAAGGAGTTCGTCAAGGTGGTATCGTAAAACCTCACGTTTATACGGTGGTAACCGGTATGGTTTCTGATGTTTGCCAATAGCATCAGGCTTTAGATGTATCTGATGTTCAACTAGTTTTGTAAATCCAAGACCTGGATTGTCATCTGTGACAAATAAATCCCTATTTTGATACAACAATTTCGCCATCGACACAGTTTGTTTATCGTCAAGATGGTCAGACAAGGTGAACTGTTCTTTCACCTTCTGCAAGTTGTCAACACTAAAACTACTACAATTATCGTTACTAATACTACCATTACTATTTACAAGAGACATATTCTGTACAACAGGTAAGTTGTCGGCAAACGGTACATAACTATATTCATTGTTCAGGGTTGAAAATTCGCCTATTGCTCTATCTTTCGGAATAGTAATGGCTTGAGATGTGGGATTCAGAACCTTCAGCGGAACAGTATGATTTGAGGATACAGTAACAAGACTTTTAGCTATCAATAAACCTTTTGTCAGTAAAAACGTACTATTTGTACATACTCCATTGAGTCCATGAAGAATATAGTGTGGAACATGTCCCCAAATAACCATTTCAGTATTTGGCGGTACTGTAATCTTTTTGTGAGTATGAATATTCACCGTTTTGAAATTGTATGAGAAGTTGCTGAAATCAAGTACTACGTTGTTTGTATGTAAGTATGTAGTTCCCAAAATAAGAGGATGTGATGTAAACGGTAGTATGTAAACTTCAATATCGTGCTGAGCCTGATTAGTCCCATGTATTCTAATGGTTGCAACTCCAATAACTTTGACAGTTGTATTATTAGCAAGTCTAATTTCGGATGGTAACTGTTCAAAATGTAGTTTAAATTTGTAAGGTAAAGAATCATAAAGAGTTTTAGACATGACATTGATAGAACTCCCTGTATCTACCAATGCAGCAACAGTCATATCATCAAACACAACGGGCAAATATACAAATGAAGGCATGTTTGAACAAGCAATGGCACTAGCTTCATTAGGTCCGGAAGACCGTGCCTGTCCACCGGATTCTACTTGTTTCCCGATGCAAATTGTGTCAAAGTTTTACATTCTTTAGCTGCATGGCCATTTTGTGAACAAAGCTGACATTTTGCTGTTGGCTGAGATTGTCCTTCGCCAGACCAATTACAATCCCGTTGTATATGGCCGTTGCCATGGCACGTGTAACACTCATACACACGGAAGTTTTGACGGACCTGACTTCCAGGATTTGCATTATTGAATGGCCTACGGTTCTGCATTTGTTTGGCCTCTGGTTGTGGCTTTTTGGTATTAACAACCAGTTCGGAAATCATGGACCGGAGTTGTTTTACTTCGTCTTTCAGATGTTCCATTTCAGACGTTTGGGTTTCTGCCTTATCGTTCTTTTTTGTTGATTTTATTGCCTGAACCATGTCTCCGTCTTGCCGATATCCACAGGCTTCTGCCATTTTTGCTGATGTTAAGGCAGTCTGCAGGTCTGTTGGATTGCCTGCTCTCACGAAAAATGCTAATTTATCTGGTAGTCCACTAATGAATTTGGACAGAATTTCATGGTCCGGTTTGCTTAAAATTTGGGCCTTCTCTACCAAGTTGCAATAATAGTCCTCGATGGCCTGTCCCGGACTCAAACGGAGATTCTGAAAAATTTCATTTGTCATCATTACGGTTGAACTCTGCCCGGTAACATTGACAAATTTCTCTTTGAATAGGGCTGATAACAATGTCCAATCAGATCTAGACACTTTACTGATGCCATTAAACCACGTGAGTGCCGGCCCCTTCAAGTGTAAATGAAAAGCTGCTGTTTTACGCTTATTATCTTGCAAGTCATACAAGGTGGAATATGACTCAAATTCAGAGAGAAACTTGGCTGCATTTTCCTGCGGGTAGCCAGAATACTCCTTACATTTTACAATTTTCTCCATTGGAATGGCAGTTCTTAAAGACGGAACAGATAATAAATTTGGTGGACTTCGTGTGAAATCAATTTTAGCTGAAGATTCCGACTGAGGTGTGGACATTGGAATGGCGGAAATATTCCTGAAAGAGTGGGTAGGTGTTGGAAGGGACTGAAATTCGTCTGCACGAAGTGCTTCTTGACTTATAAAACTGTCACTCAAAATGCGATCAGTTTCGGTATAACTATTTATTGGCATATGTTCAATTGAATCCTCAACTTGTGACTTGGTGGTCTTGTCGGATGATATAAAGAAACTGACAGACTTGCTCATAATTAAACGGGATGACAACAATCATATTATAAAGTAAATGGCAACCAGAAACCAGAAAAATATGCGCTGTCTGGCGAGACAATTCTCACCGAGACACTTTGTATCTATATCTTGACGTCACGGATAAAACATAAAAATAGTCAAAAGTCAACAAACAAACATTACTTTATTGAAGATAAAACTCAATAATAATCTGACGTTGGAACAACGTTGTGTGTCTGCTGGTCGACATTGATCAGACTTTGTAACGACGTTGTGTGCCTGCTGGTCAAAATTCAACATGAATCGGACTTTGAATCAACGTTGTGTGCCTGCTGGTCTCTTATCTATAAACAATCAGCTGAGATCAATACCACGATGCGTAAAAGCCACAATTTTGCCAGCAATGAACATGGGTGAATTCCATCGGAATAAAATGAATTAAATTTGTATGAAAATCTACTGCCTTGCATATGACTGCTTTTCCGAGAGTTTTGTAGGTCACAACTAAATTTTGGTGAGTGTTTGCGGAGAATTAAATTTGTCTCTCGAATGAAACTATTAACATTGTTTATCTGATTTTCAAGTTCCAAATCGTCTGATTTATATTTAGCGGGATTTCTGTGATTTTGTCTCTCGTTCCAACAGACAATTGAATAAACAGGGATCTCTAGAAATACTAATTCAACGGTTGGGTATTTAGAAACCAATGCATATATTTGACGAAAATTGTTTATTGTCTCATTTACAGATGAGGAGTCATGCGATCGTAAGTTAATATATCTGGTTGTTTTATTCAATTGCGTGAGATCGCAAGTACCTAGCCACACATAAATAACGATATTTCTATATTGACGCACAGCACTATCAATGTTACTTTCTAAAAATAAATATCTTTCTGCTGTTGTTGCTCCCTTTTTATACCACCAAAGAATATTATTTTCTAAATGTAATGATCGTTCAAACTTCAAATATTTAGCCTTACTGTCAGATAATATAATAGGCGTTTTCCTTAGATTAACGTCGTCTGCAACTTTACTTCTAAGTTTAATTATTTCTCGCTGCAGTTTACTGTGGCTCATTATTAGAAAGTTCAGTGTCTAAATATAACTGTTTTATCTGCATGCTGCCGACACGTGTTAACACTGCAGACGATATAGGATGGAAAGTGCGTTGTCAGCAATACAGTATATAAGATATTAATTAATCGGATTAAAACTGTTTAACGGAATGTTAATTCACAGGAAAATGTTCATAAAATAAACGAAAAATTAGAGTTCTCCACCATGTCGTATTCTTAGGGGAACGAATAACGAATACGTTGCTCTCATGCAATATTTTACTCTAAATAATAATGTGTGTGCGTCTACCATAACATGCAGCGGAAGAGAGAGAGAGAAAGAGAAGCAGGCGAAATATGATATAGATAGAATGTATTTACAGAGTCATGTCGGAGCACCCCAGTGATTCCGAAATGATATATACTGAACTACGTTTCCAACAACCATAATCAAATCAAATATATAACAATAGTGATATCGTGTTTCACCGACAACCTTGAACATTTCCGTTACCTTCAGAACACTTAAATTAAGTCTTTTAAAAATAACGTGTTTGTAGTTCTACTTGGCATTTTCCATTTTGATGATATTCTGATATTATAAGTATGAAATGAAAACAATTTAATAATGAAGATGGATAAGTGTATAAACCACTTAAAAGAATACACAGGCACGTCTATCTTGAGATTTCTGTTTTGTAGGGGGAGGGTGTGACATTAGGTGGAGGAGGGAACCACGTGCACGGTTTCAGTTATCCGAAACAGAATACTTTCTCGATCATATTATTTGGAATAAACTGTCTAGTTATTAAGTTCCGGATGGAATTTTTATATCTGGAACAATATTAGATGGGGAAAAGCTACGTTTTCAGTTGTCCGAAACAAAATTCTTTGTTGATCACATTGGTGTATGAGAGATTCGGAACCGTTCCAAATTCAAAGTTCATCGCAAATATTTATATAGAATTTTGATTTGCAGGTCATGTGTACATCTATTTTGTTGGACGTCTTGAAATCACGTCAAATTGAACTTTCAACTCTACGACTTTTTTGCTAATGTATCATTGCAAGATTTTTCCTTTAGAGAAACATAATACTAGTATTCTCGATGAGGAAGTCAACCGGGTGATTTCGAAAGTTTCCCTCTTCGATTACTTTGTCCGGTTATGTAGCAAAAGGATTAAGAATTCCGCGAAATATTTAAATTTCAACTTCTGTACCCAAAAATCGAATGCCAAAAGTCAAAAGAGAAAAAAATAATTTCTTTGTTTGAGTAAAGATTAATCGAAGCAAATATATCTACTTCCAAATTATTTGGTATTAATTACTAATATATGTATTAACAGACATATTAAACTGAACTCCTCAATTTAAATATAAATAATGCTTCAATTCTCGACAAACTTCAAGATTGTCGACCTCGAATATCCAGATTATACGTGTATATAACGGAATTTCATCAGACGTGTGTTCATCTAATCTTGTATGGTTGTGAGGTCACAGTGATTTGTCTGTTTAGGTATGTTCTTATCACAGTAATCTGTCTGTACAGGATTGTCTGGTCACAGTGATCTGTGTGTACAGGATTGTCTGATCACAGTGATCTGTCTGTACAGGATTGTCTTATCACAGTGATCTGTCTGTTCAGGATTGTCTGATCACAGTGATCTGTCTATACACGATTGTCTGATGACAGTGATCTGTCTGTACATGATTGTCAGATCGCAGTGATCTGTCTGTACAGGATTGTCTGTTCACAGTGATCTATCTGTTCGGGATCGTCTGATGACAGTAATCCGTCTGTACAGGATTGTCTGATTACAGTAATCCGTCTGTACAGGATTGTCTGATTACAGTAATCCGTCTGTACAGGATTGTCTGATCACAGTGATCTGTCTGTTCGGGATTGTTCGATCACGTACGGTACTCTGTTAGTCAAGGATTGTCAGATCACAGTGATTTCCTCGTTCATGATTTTCTTATCATATTAAAATTTGTCCTTTGGACTTTTATTTGTTAGGGAATGAATTTGGCCATGTTATATAACAACAAAGTGTGGAAAATGGGTTTAATCCTATATAGTAAATTAACAGAAACAAATACATTAAAACAAACAAAACGACAATCATGGTTGTACTTAAATAAATAAGATGAAATAGTTCAGGAACAAGAGCCGTTATGTGATCATAGATATAATACAGTTTATATACCGACCTCACAGTGGATAACTTGATGGTTCTTATTAACAATGCATCCTTAATAAAGCAACCGAGGTCCTCAAGCATTTGGACAGTCTCATTATGTAACAACGGAATTTAGAGCAAGCAGAGTAACTTCGAAAAATTATAACAATCATGTACATTTCAATTTCTCAAAGTATTTTAATGTCAGTTCCTTGTATAATGGACATCCAGTTATAAAATGGGCCTGAAATTCAACACTCTGATTGTTACAAAAAATCATAGATTCTGTCAGATATTTTCAGTCTATGCCTTCCATATCGCCTTGTTTCTATTTTTAACGCATATGCGCTTTTTTTTTTTTAACTTTGATAATTTGCAGTCTGATAGTAAAGTCCTTTGAATTCCAAATATTTTTCTTTTATGAAACTTTCAAGTTTGAAGTACGTGTCTAGTTATATGCATGAGGTGAAAGTTTTAACTACGTAACGCTACATAAATAATGGTGATGGTATCAACGAGACTGGCATGAATTGGTGACGGTTTGGCGACTGGCTCATAAGACTATGGTGATGGTTCATTGGCTGACATGGCTTATTTGGTTGGCCTATTAAGGATTGACAGATGAAGAAAGGTAAATGGTAAGCCTGTATAAATGAAAAACAAAGGCTAATTTAACTGCTGAAATAATTGTCAGAATAGAAAACTTTCACTAGAAAATTGCGCAGACATAGTTAGGCTAAATAAATGACCAAAATTTATAGACTGGACTTTTCTGTATGTTGCTAAATGTTAAACAGAGTCAACTTCACCTAATAGTAATAATGATGATAATTAATCCGAGTAAAATATTTGACACGAAGATTTTTTTTTGCTGACAAACTTTACTGCAGCATAAAATACGGATATTACACATAGTCATAACCGGTACGTGAAACATTTACGTCTACCAACGAAGGGGAGCTAACTTCAGAAATCGATAGAAAAATATCCAAATGAAACACTAACATGTTGACAACTTAAACAGAAGACTGTGCATTGACTGAAACGGCTGCAAATAAAGATTTTCGTGTTTGAAGAATATGGCAGGTACAAAACATGCTGAAAGACTGCAGTATTGTTGTGATCCCGAGAACTGTCACAATATCATACATGTACATCTTTACCCTTCGACATTTGGGAGTATAACCTGGCGTTGATGCACAGGGGCCTGTAATACTATTTAGGTCAAAAAATGTTGGAATATCGAGATTGGCTGCAATCTACAATGTAGGAAA
>JAOXYH010081639.1:0-10821 GCA_028566455.1 Botula fusca
TTGTCCGTTTGACGATTGTGTTAATGGTCAAGGTTATAGTCATTTCACTGGTCGATGGACAGTCTATATATCTAGATATTGTCCGCTAGACGATTGTGTTAATGGCTAAGGTTATAGTCATTGCACTGGTCCACGAACAGTCTGTATATCTAGATATTGTCCGCTAGATGATTGTGTTAATGGCCAAGGTTATAGTCATTGCACCGGTCCATTGACAGTCTATATATATCTAGATATTGTCCACTAGACGAATGTGTTAATGGCCAAGGTTATAGTCATTGCACTAGTCCATGGACAGTCTATATATATATCTAGATATTGTCCGCTAGATGATTGTGTTAATGGCCAATGTTATAGTCATTGTACTGGTCCATGGACAGTCTATATATATATCTAGATATTGTTCGCTAGATAATTGTGTTAATGGCCAAGGTTATAGTCATTGCACTGGTCCACGGAGAGTCTATATATGTAGATATTGCACGCTAGACGATTGTGTTAATGGCCAATGTTATAGCCATTGCACTGGTCCATGGACAATATTGTCCGCTAGACAATTGTGTTAATGGTCAATGTTATAGTCATAGCACTGGTCCATGACAGTCTATAGATATTGCCCGCTAGACCGTTGTGCTAATTTTTATTACATGTACCTCAACAGCTGCATTCGTTTGATCGAATAATACTTAAACCATATTTATTTTCATTTATGTTGATTAGACGTATATACTCTATATATTATTGTTAGCCTTCTTCTCGGAGTCCAAGCTTCTTAAAAAAGAACTGAGGGGTTAAGTTTAAAGAATTTTTATAGATAACATGTAGTCGTGTTGTAGCATATAAACGTACTTCTGAAATAAATACATGTCTACAACAAAAGTACAAATATATCAATTGGTTACATAACACTGAATTATTTTGCAGCCTTATGAGGAAGATAATTGACGGAACCCCATCTGAGCATCTCCCGGCTGCCTGTAACAAACTCGATTTGAAACCATCACCAAGCGAATTGCCTTTCAAACAGGTAAATTATTATATTTAGAGTAGGACCTGAGTACGGAAGGTTTATTTTCATTGAAGGTGATACGTTCAGATTCAAGCTAATCTACATGTATAGTATTTTGATCTTTAAAACAGATCCTCGTTGTTTTTGTTTAAACTAAACATTCAAAACTGTTCTAACGAATTATCAGCAGTAAAAACCAGTGATGTCACTGGAATATTAGGAAAGTGTAGCCTTACAGCAATAAATCCCGAGGAATGGTTTTCATCAGTACCAAATTCAGTGTATTGTTCGACACTCTCAAAACGTATATTCACAATTACAGACTGATTATGCAGATATCCGTTTTATAAGATCACCTGGCAAAAGTCCAGTGTGTGCTTTTAGATTGATACTGGTAAAAGATATCAGTTTTGTTGAGTTTTCAACGAAAAGGCGTTTTGTTTACTACTCTACTTCAGGCGACGTCATTACTATTGCATAACTGACCAATATGATTAAAAAAACAAAACATCACAGAAGGAAAATCACAAACCGTGATGAAATAGACTTATTTTCATTGACGTCAAGATGGATACTATTTACCTCCAAGGTCTCTTTACCGCAATCGATGGAAAGGTCCAAGTGTGATCCGATTGGTTCTTTATGCGGTGAACTTGTAAAATTATATCAGGTGATCCGGACCTCCCTCCAAGATGGCAGCCATCAGCGGACATTCCGTTTTAACGTATGTCCGCTATGGGGAAATGTTTAAAAACTCCCCCCCCCCTGAAACCAGTCATCCAATGTAAAGCAGAGATGGCCTGAATGGTACTAAGGTGGTCAAACTTCAAAATTATATCCACTAACGCCGACCTTCATTCAAGGTGGCTTCCATCAGCGGACTACTTTTAACATTGGACCAAATTTTAAATTGTTTGACAGTTTTCATCTCTGAAACCAGTCTGCCAGTTTAAAGAAAACATTGCATGGATTCCATCAGCGGACATAGTTTTACAATGGACCTGATTTGAAAATTGTTTGAAAATTTTTATCTCTAAAACCATTGCATGGATTTAATTTGATTGGTCCACTTTCAAAAAATTATGTCCAGTTGCTCTGACCATCATAATAGATGGTAGAGGAAATAGTTTTAACAAAGGTTCCTATTGCACTGCTCATAAAATGACTTGATGGTCTAGATTGATGTGAATTTTCTGTTTTTGCCAATATCTTGAAAATTGTGTAATAGATTAAGAGAAACTACAAAATGTACACCCAGCAAATATGACCGATAAGTGAAGAACTACTAAAAGTCTAGTGCAGTGAAACCTAGTTTCTCAACAACAAAAATATGTTTTGCTAATTTTTGCCAAGGCCCAAGTAAGCATTACAGGCTTTCTGAGAGCCTCTACTTCTGAATCACAGCTTCTTAGATAACACACACACACACATGCACATATATATGTAAAATATATATAAAAATATTTATTTATTTCAGATGGAAAATATTGAAAAGTTCTTGAAAGCAGCTCACAAATACGGAGTACCAAACACAAGTTTATTCCAAACAGTAGAATTATATGAAGCCAGAAATCTGCCTATGGTCTTGGCTACCATCTCACATGTAGGCACTGAGGTAGGTCACTATATAAAACTATATATAAAATCGGACTTTTCAAATCTATAGTGTTAATATGGTCTTAATACCATAAACAAAACAAAAGATTTTTTGTTTGATATTGTCATTAGGAAGGATAAAACTAGATTAGAAAGGTTCGATTTATGAGAGTAAGATTTTATACAGTGTCATATGTTTCAGTTCTAATTTTCGTTTTTTTTGCATGTATGTAGTGTTTGACAGTGAACACATTAGATTTTGCATTGCTTCTGTCTGAGTTAATTCATTAATTCTTCAAGAAATAAACGTAGACTAGGAAAAGTAAACAATATTATTCCCAGACCTTCTTCGTCCCTGTTAGAGTTTATGTCCTATCATCATTTTTGTTGTTAAGAACGGACTGCTTGATTAGATACACGTGTTCTGTTATTGAAAATAATAATAAAATTAATAAAATTATAGCAGAAGTTTTAACACTATTGTATATTGCAAAACTTTCTTGACTAAAAGAACTAATTAAAACTGAAGTTTCCCCAAACTTTAAGACAGTTTCTTACATCAGTTAAAAATTTTATACACGTTTAAAGGTTTCGTCCATATAGGTTGTCCGCATATATACATTTTTCCATCCCCTATAATAAATTCAGATGTGAAAAGAATTATGAGTATTTGAGTTCTTTAGGGCACAGGACCAAACACAACTTGCAGTAGTTATGAAAACACAAATTACTTGGGGAACATTGTACATCTGTCTTGTGCTGATTTAATGCTGATCATGAGTTTTACTTCTGTGTATTAATACAGTGGTGTTTGATGCTTACAACGAATCCACATGAAGCTTAATTGCTTTCACCTCTTGTTCCTTTTGTAGATAAATCGCGCCCACTTCAATTACCGAACAATGACGGTAAGCGTGACCGTCGCCTTCACCTGATGGTTTATCGTAAGTCACACCCACTTTGCGCTTACTGTCGTTGTTCGGTAATTGAAGTGGGCGTGATTTATCTACAAAAAGAACGCACCAGTCGATCAAGAGGGAAAACAAACTCCATACTTAATGCGGATTCGCTGTATCATAATGTTCTGGTAGTATTGACACAGCTTAGTAGTAACATGTAAATATAATGCACTGTTATGTAAATTAACCATACTTTGTGTAGTTATGTAATTTGATTAACCACTAGCTGTGTACTGCTGTAATAATATTGCTTAGTATTGTATGGCTGTATTCTGCTGTATAACGATGCTTAGTATTGTGCTGTGCTGTAGATTTCTGTTGTTTTGCAGCTCTTGCCTGTTTTTATCGTAATGTTTTACAGTTTTTGTCTGTTGCTGTTGTTACAATCTGCAGTTTTGCGATGCGATTTCATCGGGATTATCAGTAAGTTTTACTAAAGACTGTTACTTTCATTTGATTGCGAGGCAGCTAACATGTCATTAATATATAACATATAACTGGGAAGAAATATAGACAACTGGACAATCCATCTCTCTACTACATATCCGTTTAAACCTACAGTACCTTTATCTTCAGCATTCTTTTTTCTACTGTATAAACATTTTAAATATTTCAGTTCGACTTATCGGAACTGAAATGACAAATTTTAGTTTGAATCCAGTTGCCTGGAAATAATATAGAAAACGCATTGTTAAAATATCTGTCAAGTCTTTCTGACAATTTCTCAAACTTGTGTACAAATATATATCTATATACAGAAATTACAGAGACTTTTATTATAATTATTTCTATGGCAACTGTATCGAACAGAGGATGCCTATCGTCGGTTTCCTTTATTGAGCATGTCTCAGAATTTCTTTAAATACCCGATGAAATCATTTGTGTTCTATTTGCTGGCACGCGATGCTTGGTGTTGACAACTGCTAACTTTATAACATCATTCAAAATTTGTTAAATGACAAGAAACTATTTTTGTTTCTTGTAGGCCCAAAGACATAATTACCAGGGACCGACGATAGGCTCAAAACCAACCGAAAAACATCGAGTCCAATTCTCGTACGAACAACTAAAGCAAAGTCATGGCACAATCGGTCTGCAGAGCGGTACAAACAAGTTTGCATCACAAAAGGGCATGCGAATTGGAGCTATTCGTCACATTTCCGACATCAGGGCCGACGACTTGGACAAGGACGGTACAACAATGCTAACACTACAAGCTGGAACAAATAGATTTGCCAGTCAGAAGGGTATGACCGGATTCGGAGCTGTAAGACATATAGCAGACATAAGAGCTGACGACGCTGATAAAGAAGGCGACAACGTCATTACACTTCAAGCTGGTACAAACAAGTTTGCAAGTCAAAAAGGCATGACGGGATTTGGTGCTATCCGACACGTATCCGACATCAAAGCTGATGAGTTCGACGCAAACACTCAGTCACACATTGGTCTTCAAGCCGGGTCAAATCAGTTCGCATCCCAGAAGGGTATGACAGGTTTCGGAGCTGTACGTCATATTTGTGACATTCGAGCAGATGATTTAGACAGAGAGGCACAGGCGGAAATTCCTCTTCAGTATGGCACCAACAGAGGAGCTAGCCAAAGGGGTATGACGAGTTTCGGTAGCCAGAGGCATATTGCAGATATTAAAGTTTCTGATTTGGCTGAAGATATGAAACGTCAAGATTTAGACATGACTCCTAAGGAATACCAACAGTACCGTCAACAAATGGAACAGGCTGAGAAACAAGCAGCCCAACAAGAATACGAATAAAAAACCCAGCTCATCGCTCAAACAACTGTGACATTTGAAAGACCTTTAAACGACGTCGTTTAAAATTCGAGAAGTAATATATGGAACAAACAATAAGACCTCAAAATATCACTGGTCGGGTGATAAATTTCATATCATTGATAAGAAGTATATAAAATTTTTATTTTTATATTTTGATGAAACACAAGTCTCAATATTTCTGTCTTTCTATCTGCTTGCCCTTTGCTTGCATTTCCCCACGGATTGTTGTGCTTTTCTCGGCAGGCCTGCAAAGCGGATATCCGGAGCCGCTCCGTCTTTCATCCGTCGATTCCTTTCTATGATGGATACCAGACATTTTTACTGTATTATATAGGATAAACTTTTAATAAATTATTTATTACTCTGTACGTACATGGTAACGAATGTAAAACTTGCTATGTTGTGATCAAATAAAATTTTATAATGTTTGACCTTTGAAATCCCTGGAATGCTTTAAGCAACGTCAGCATCCGTTTGTCCTCAGATTTGTCTTGGATTACGTTATGAAAATGAGAATTGCCGTTATGACGGCATGTTTTTTTTATTTGGATGAAAGAAAAATTGTAATAGTATTGTAGTACGGCGTTGTCTGTCTATAAAACGTTGTTAGCATTTGCTGTAGTTTTGATCAATTCTTTTGAAAATGTACTATAATGTATGTCAAAGCCGATTTCTTTTTGGATTTATTGTTTCGATTTTATTAGAAAAAGGGGCGAAAAAATATCTTCAACGATTGATCTTTTTCTCAGATATTATTTACACTTTT
This sequence comes from Botula fusca, assembly GCA_028566455.1. NCBI lineage: Eukaryota > Metazoa > Mollusca > Bivalvia > Mytilida > Modiolidae > Botula > Botula fusca. The sequence goes on from JAOXYH010081639.1 coordinate 6,126, forward strand.
TTCCTCGCTGGGCTTGCCAACAACCCATACCATTACTGTTTTGGTTGTTAGGTAAACACGCCATTCTTTAAATTATGGATTTTATACATTTATTGATCCATCTGTTACCATTCCTCAAATAAATCGAGCGAAAAGATCGACCTCTTTTTTATCCTAAGGTTACTAGTCTCTCAGGGATAAAATGTAGAATTTATATAAACACTCATAAAGACCATACATCAGAACCTTGAAGTTTTCAATTTTAAAAGTATTTGATTTTGTCATTTTAAAAATTGCAAGTATTGTGGAATATCATCCAGTTTTGGTGTCTGTTGTGTATACTTCAGATGTTTGTTTTTTCATTCTGAAAGATCCGTTGATGTTTAAACACTGTCGTTAGAACATATATATCCATTTAAGCCTTTAGGTGTTTAAGCTAGACACGTCTCTATAAAAGACAGCGAAATCCAAAAATTCTTTTGTTGAGAAAGAAATATTAGCACTTTCAAACATTAAATGATCAGTATATCGACCTGTCTTACGGAAATAACTAATCTCCGTTCATGCATAGACAGATTTTGGGTCTTTGGCGTCCAATGGTTTTCAACTTATAATTTCATTAAGACTCCATACCTTTTGTGTATAAACAAGAGTGAAGATGGTAACTCCATAAATGGCTGTCTAGCACATAAAATAAATTAATGTGGATGTCGTTATTTGTTCTGTGTATCACGGACAACTTTTCTTGAAATTACTGTCACTAACGTATCCATGTAGGCCTATATAATAGTTAAAAAATGAAGGAATAGATATACAGTGCATACTGGTTATATCACCACCTTTTCGACCAGGCAAAATGTTGGCGATATGCGAGGGTGGTGATATATCGAGGGAATAAAATATATAAAAACCAACTTTTGGAAACGTGGACCTTGGGTGGCAAAACATATGCTAACACAAAGGCAAAGTGTGATGAAAAGATGGCATTGACCAGGGAGAATGAAATGGCTCGCCTTCAGAAGAATCACCGTGAGGAATAAATGATTAGCGATTAAAACATAGCGCATTTGAAACAACAAGGAGTGGATCGAGTACATACTCGAACAATTGTTGGCTGTCAAGTTCCTAAAGATTTCATAAATGGCAAGCACTCATTACTTTTGTAGGTTGCCACTGTGAGACCATCCTACACCTGTCTCCATCTTTTCCTCCAAACATTTTTTATATCTCTTTTTAAAGACGCAAAATAATAACGATTTTACTCAAATCCTTAAACTGATATGGAATAAAGAAGAACATGCCTAACAAATACCTTCCACAATCTTAGTTATTATTTGTTACCCTACTAACAGTGTGAAGTGCTGTACCCATTTCTTTGCATGGCTTTCATGTAAACTAAGATGACACATCATTCCATACAATGTTCATTATGATTTATTTATTGTAAGTGTGATGCTGAGATAGATATTTGTAATGGTTAAAACAAGAGGATTAAAAATTAAATTTGGATGTACCGCCTGAAGCAAATGAGTCCTGAAGCTTTTTTTTTTATGTTTTTGGTTTGTTCGCCTGTTATACCCAGTCGTTTTATGTGGTATCTGGTGTTTTTGCATTACATTGTATACTACAAACACTAATATAATTTTCAATGAACAGCCATTTATTGATGTCAGCGTTAGTAAAAGAAGTTGCCTATTTTTGTATTTGTAGGCCCAAAGGCTGAACTTTAACGGTCCTACAATCGGTGCAAAACCAACAGAAAAACATGCCGTCAAATTTTCATACGAGCAGCTCAAACAAAGCTGTGGACTCATCGGGCTCCAGAGCGGTACAAACAAATTCGCCTCTCAAAAGGGTATGAGATCTATGGGTGCTGTACGTCACATTGCCGACATCCGAGCAGACAAATTCAACAAGGACTCTGAAGGAGAGATAACTCTTCAAGCAGGTACAAACAGGTTTGCTAGTCAGAAAGGTATGACCTCCATGGGAGCTGTTAGACATATCTGCGACATAAGAGCAGATGAATTTGACACAGAAAGTAACAAAGATATTAACCTTCAGAGCGGTACAAACAAGTATGATAGCCAGGCTGGCATGAGAGGATTTGGCGCAATCCGTCACATCTCGGATGTAAAAGTCTCAGAATTGGATAGAGAAGGTGCTGCTGTTCTTCGACCAGAAATGGGTTACGTTGGAGGCGACAGTCAGAGCGGAATGACTGCTTTCGGAGCTCAACGTCACATCACAAATGTCAAGGTCAATGACTTAGCAGAGGAATATGCAAGCATACATGGAAAGCCTGCACCACCAAAACCAGTAGCCGTGGAGGAAGAACAAGAAGCAGAATAAATACATTAAAGACTATCTCATGGGAGAGAGCTGTAGATATGTCCGTTAATTTATTACTTGTGATAACGGGGTGGGAATTTCTTTAATATAAACTGCAGGGAAAACTTTCGCATAATTCTTGAACTCGGTTCTAGATGCTTCCGTAGTACTGAAGAACAACCATTTAAAAAACCGCTTTGTTTGACTGTATCTGAAAACCTCTTATTTTAGGGTTTTTCACATTTCATAGAAGTTTATGTTTCGTGATGGTGATGTATGAATGAAAGTTAAATAAATGCAAACATTTCTGGATGTCTTATTAAACCTGTTTAGCTTATATTTCGTACTTTTATCTTTGGTTGACGGGATTAACCATTATAATGACCAATAATTATTCGGTATATCCATCATGTCATTCTTCTTTGATATACATTTAAGTTGTCTTCTGTAGTCTATTAAATAATGTAAGTTAAAATTCTGAATGTTAAAAAGTTATATATTCCACATTTTAGGGGACGACCATGTGAGTTTCTGGGGAGGGGGATAAGAATTCTTTGGAGAAAAGTTATTTATTTTCAGTGATGGCAACCCAGGGTTGTGCTCAAAATTTTCTAACATTTCTAAAAGGTTATAAACTTTGAATTTTACACGAAATCACGGGTTTTAGTCTGTGAATTTAGCATGCTTAGTGGCATCATGAACACGGCATGGTGACATCAAACAGTTTAACCTCAATTTGTCGCATTGTGACGTCAAGGGGGGGGGGAAGCGTCAAGATACCATCCCATCACAAAAAAGTGACCATCCCATCACAAAGAGTGACGTCAGAAAGTAATAACATCTGAAGGTCGCCGAATGACCTTCAATAATACTGAGAAATTATGAAGAAATGTCAAAAAATGAACTTTGCCAACTCGTTACCTGGCTCTCATTCGCCCGGCTTAAGGCTGAAATTTGATGTCATCAGTAATACAGTACTAATGTTTAATGTTGTGAGTCCTTGGTCGTCTTGATAAAACGATTCCTCTCGATAACGTTCTTTGGTGCTTGGTACTTGATATGCAATTTGTCGGTGTTAATGGGTAACCGCGGTTCGTAGGGATATTCTGTTTATATAAAAGGGTCATATCAGCTAGTGTCATCACTTTATGGCATTCCGTAGTATATTTTCCATAAATTCATCTTTGAAACCACTATATAGCAGAAAAGTTACTCTTACGGTCTACTACGAACTCTTTGTTTCAGGTTACTTTTCAAAATTCAATATAGCTGCCAGGCAAATGATGTGTTCTGAATTGGAACATCTTTTTTGTCAGAAACTATCAAGTCAAGAAAAGAATTCCCTAGTTTTCGTCTTCAAACTTTCATATTTCGTTTGCCGATTGGAGGTCTAAGATGATCATGATATTGTAACAACTTGTGCATTGCATCCTATGGAAAAATACCTTTCAAGATCTTTTTCGTCATCGAGTAAATGAAAATATCTTCTGCAGATATGTTCCTCTGGTGGTGGTTGTGTAAAATGTTTTTTGTTTGTTGTTGTTGTTGGTTCTTTTGCTTATTGGAAAACCAAGATGACAGCTACATTGCCAGTCAGTTGACAGCTACATTGCCAGTCAGTTAAACATTTGACCCTATGGGAAAGCACATTTGAAGACAATAGTCAAAGAAAATAATTATTTTCAAAACTGTTCCCATTTACAAATATATTTTATTTGCGGATCGGAAATCAAAAATGGTCGCCACATTTTGACAAAGAGGTGGGGCCATTTTCTCTATAGAGGTAGGGCCAATTTCACCTGCATTTGTTTCACCAGTAGGACCATTTTCAGAAAGTCTAAAACTTTACAAAATTCATACTGTCAAAGCTTTTTATACTTACGTAAAGGTTTTCAAGAGTAAAAATAAAAGTTCTGAACCATGACCAACTTATAGATGAGGCTGAAAACAGCAATTTCCTCATTTTTCTATAAATTTTGGGGTATTTATTGCAGAAGTACAAGAAGAAGCACACTCCGAACCAAAACTAAAATGTAATCAAAAGTGTATCAGTGAATTATCCTTCGATTGCAAATTAGACCGTTTTGGTTCTTGATGTGCTTTTATACAAAATTTGACAAAAAGATGTAAAAATTGTGAAAATCTGTCAAAACAGTCTCCAGAGGCAAATTTTGGGCTGATTAACTTTCTAATCCAAGTATGCATTTTATCTGAATGTCGCAGAACTTTTATAGTATGTATCTTAGGCATTCACCCAGTCAAATTTTTGCCAGATTGAACAACTTTCAGAAATCAGTACCAAGAATGAAATACATGCAGGGAAAATTGGCCGTTCCTCTTTTAAACATTGGACCCTACGGGAATACCTTTCAATATATTGTCAGAT
>JAOXYH010081965.1:0-10818 GCA_028566455.1 Botula fusca
ACTTTGAGCAAGTTCCAAAGACTACTGGAGTATGAAATATAGGTCAAGGTGAAGGACTTCCCACGATGCATCCTTTTGCAAGTTACAAGACTCTACATCAAGAAGAACTTGGACGCACACCGTCAGATTTTCTAATATCACTGAAGCATGAAATCTAGGTCAAGATAACCTAATTTTCTAGATAGGCTGACAGACGCCGTAAGATGCATCAATGTGCAAAGTTATATGACTGTAGAACAAGTAGAACATGTCGGGAAAAAACGTGGACGTAAACTTTAATCAGATTTTCTAAGACCACTGAAGCATGAAATCAGGCAAGGTGAACTAATTTTGAAGTCAGACTGACAGACTCCCTAAGATGCATCCTTATGCAGTTTCATGACTCTACAACAGGTAGAACCTATTTGACAAAACTTGGACATAAACTTTAATCAGATTTTATAAGATCACTGTAGCATGAAACCTAGGTCAAGGTGACTGCCATGATGCATCCCTGTGCAAGGTTACATGAATCTACATCAAGTACAACCTATTTAAAAAAAACTCGGACGTACAATTTAATCTGTGGACGCGGACGCAAACGCTGAGGCAAGGACAGTAGCCCCCCCCCCCCCCTCTACTTCGTAGAGGCGAACTAAAAATGAATAAAAATGCGCTTAGAAGTTTATTTTACAGTTCATACCAGAATAATACTAGCAATGAAGAGGGGACAGCATTTTTTTGCAGGCTTCTGACCTTTGGACTTAACAAATTTACATAAATAACCATCCCTCATGTTTACACTGTCATTTCAATGACTAGACTGAATACCCTTACTTATAAATTTCAGAAGCATCATTTATGTCTTATATTGACATCTAGCCACAAAAATATTTATTCAAAAGTTTGCATTAAAAACAGTTTCCTTTTCGGAAGTACATGCCCCTACTTGAAAACAAAACACCAATGTTTCGGTAAACACTTTTTATACATTCTCTAACTTTTATTTTATTTTCTATTTTTTTCTGAGCCTTACCGCCTATATATACGATATACAAAATTGTATACTTTAGGTTTGTCTTTAAAATATAAAGAATTAAAGACAAACCTAAGAGTCGTAATGAATGTTAGTACATTCAAAATGACCAAGTCATAACTTCACAGAATGTGAGTAAATTATTTGATATACGGTAAACACGGAAAATGATACTTTGATGTCACACTGAAAGCTTGTTAATAATCAGCTTGTAACATAATTATCCAATGCTAACATATACCAGCTCTTCCCAGTTTTGAACACAATAACAAGACAAAAAACGCTATAATTGCGAACTTATGAGAAAAAGAAATAGAATCAATGAAAGTACTGAATTCCACACAAACGGATATGACGAATGCCAAAAAAAAAATTGGTACAGGCTAAAGTGACCCTAAATGTCAAAGATCGTATGCAGACAATGCAATAAGCCAAAAACTACATATAACAGAGGTCAACTAGTTTTGAGAAAGTGTCCTTTTTCTCAAACGCCAACCTTTTCCCAGGTTTTTACAAATACCTCAATTTTGCTACCCAAATAGCCAAAATAAGGTGTATTTCGTACTACCAGGTTTTCTCGATGTATACACAGTCCCTCAATTAAAAAAGTTACACTTCCTATTTTGAGTTTTACAGGCTGTGTTGCTACCAGGTTTTCTCGATGTATACACAGTCCCTCAATTAAAAAAAAGTTACACTTCCTGTTTTGAGATTTACAGGCCGTGTTACTTCCATTAATTGAGAAACTGACATTGACAGCACCGTCTCATAGACAATCGTCTTCCTAAAAAAATAAATACAGTTTGTGAAAACGCTAACATGCTAGATATAAGTTTTAGCTGTTAATTGAATAGAAACAGAATGCTGAAATATAAACCTGATGACAATTTGAGTAAAGTAGATTGGCTTGAATTAAACGCAGACAAGTCAGCAGATATTTTTTCGAATGCTAACAAGTTAGCAGATATTTGCTCACACGACAATAATTTTTATTGATTTGACGATGATAAGAAAAAGCTAACGTGTTAGCCCATAGGAAATGAGAAATTGGACTGTTAATTTTTGGTCAAATGCTAATAAGTTAGCTCAGACGATAAAAGGTAAGTATTTAGGTTTGCATCGGTGTTGAGTTAGTTTTTAATTTTGGATTTGAAATGGAGTCCGGGTGGGGTCATTTTGTCTTTATACATGTATATGAGGCTCTGCATGGGGATATCCGGCAATCACATTTTCATTAATTACTGATAGCCATTAATTTGTTCTCAAAACGTGTAGCAATCATTTTGCATCGTCTTAGGACATCTAATAATGATCTCAAATAACTTATCAGGGTTTGATGATCACTCTTGAAAACGACACATAAAGAAATAATCAAAAGCCTCATGCACAGGTTCGAATATTCGACATATTTGATAGTTATAGAGGTGACATTACAAATTTTGTCAATCCAAAAATTCAGTTTGAAACCAAATTCAGATGGAACTCTTGTTTTACTTATTTCCCAAGCCGAATCTCAGTTAAATTTGTCAGTAGTTTTGATTTTCCCTCTTTTAGGATCGTACTTTCAGTGGAACTCGAACACAGTCTATCAAGAATAATAATAAGGATCAGGAGCATGAAAGCAGATCAGAATATTAAAAAACCCACTGAAAAAAAACCTTGATAACCTGAATATGACGAATTATTTCAAAAATGATTAATAAGTCATGAAAAGACATAACTTTATGAAACACGTTGGCCTCGTTATACATATTAACAGTAAATGGATGTACGAATGTACTGTGTGTTATTTTAATAAAACAATAACTTTAACCATTTAGTTATATAGGGCTTGCAAACAAAGCAGATTTAAATGATCCCAGATAATACAGTTATGCATCAAATTACATTTGTATTTTGCGTCTGATTAATAGAATTTGAAACAAGTCTCAAGGAAAAAAAGTATACCAATTGAGACTCTAATGTGCCCGTTTGTAATTGTCTTCCTAAAACTTCATATTTGCAAGTTTTAGCTTTAAATATTTTGTCTGAGGTGTTTCATTAAACAACTGTGCAAGATTACCATTAAAAAACTTTGCATGCATACTGTTAATATTATATACTTACAGCATTAACATGTAGCAATGCCTCTACGTCGTAGGAAGATATTATTTGCGCCATTTTTATAATTCGATGTCAGTCGTATGCTTTAATTTTCCTAATTTTAGTATGGAAATAAGCGTTAAAAGGACTCAGATATAAACTTCCGCCTGTTAACTCTCCCCAAAAAACACGTGACTAGTGTTACATAATATTGTGTTGACAAATTTAATTAGATTATATAATTTTTATTATCCTGCCGGAAGAGTGTGAATCACTTGAGTATATTGAAAGCAGTCTTTATAAGCTTGTATCTCAGAATATTCTCAAACGATTTTCTAAAATAAACATCTTTTGAAGTGCTGTGTATTGAGTCCTTAAATTTAACCCAAAGATGATAATCCGCATTTTCCGACCGCCAAAAAAAAATGTAAAAAAATTTGTTTGGCAATTCATCTTATTCGTCCAATTCCTTGTAATTTATTTATATGATTTATGACGAGTAATTCATTTATGAAATGTGCACAACCCATACATCAAAATCCGTATGAAATGTATCACACTTTATTTTGTAAGAGGCGCTAATTTAGTAATTCTTAAGCTAACCTACGCTTGAGATCTACATTCTACTTTTTTTAGAATTTTTTGGCGAAAAAAATCGACGAAATCTTAGCGCTTCTTATCCTTTTGCAGCCAAATATCTCTTAAACTAAAGAACCCTTAATTTTGCCACGGACGTATACTTATCCCCTGATTTTCTATAGAAAAACGGCTAGGTTAATTAAATAATTACATCCGTTTCTAGCCAAATGACTCTGAAACGAAAGAATACTCAATTTGCTTGGGACGTATACCTATCCTATATTTCTGTCCAAAAATGTCTAGGTAAATTAAAGTATTATATTACATGTGGTGAATTGCTGTGGTTTCCGTGTGGAATAAATCCTGTAATTTCATTCTAAGAAGTAACGTCACAAAAGAAATTGTCACATCTTTGTTCTTCAACAGCCATTGCGTAGAAATATAAGAAATTACATGTACCAATTAAGTTTGACGTAAAATTTAAACAAAGTCAATTAAGTGTGAAATGAGGTCAAACTTACCTAATTTTGGTCAGATACTGACAGCTTCCTATGATGAATCTCCACAGCAAGTTTCATGACCCTAGGCTGCATATTATCTGAGAAATATGTTTTGATGCTCAACCAAAATCATATAATATCATGATTTTTTTTTCTTTTAACTGACCCATTTTGATTGTGATTCTAATCTACTTCATAGAAACTTTCAAAGACCAAATTATATTGACCTAGGCTGCATAGTAAATTTAGGTCAAACTGACCTTTTTTATGTATGATGCTGATAAGACTCAAATAGATGCATCCCCAAACCAAGTATGTGATCTTGGGTTGCCTTATAAATAATTTTGACCCAAATCTCAAACAAGTCAAGTAGCGTGAAACGTTATTCAAACTGACGTATTTTGGTTGAGATGGTGAGATATAATAAGATACATCGCCAAATGAAGTTACGCAATCCTTGGCTATGCATTGTGTGAGAACTAATTTTTGATGTAAATCAAAGTCAATGAAGCTTTTCGTATATGTAAAGTCGACCTTTTTGAATGGGATACCGACAGCCTTCCTAGGATGCATTCTCACATCAATTTACATGATCCTCGGCTGCATAGTATTTCAAAAACGAACTTTGATGTAAAACTTAGACTGAGCTTAGCTCACTAAGTATGCCCCGCTACCCCATCTGCTTTACCTATTGGTCTGGAGATTTACATTAGCTATCAACAAATACAGCAAGTAGTTCATCTTACAATGATGCTCCCACCTAGATTCTACAGTATAAAAACTATGCAAATGCATAGAAAAGGTTGCACTATCATAGAGGTTAAAGTGACCTAGTTTTTGAATGTGACAAACTGTCTTCCAATGATTCATTCGTATTTGAATTTTGCTCGACAGAAGTTTTTTGGTGAAAGAGGTATGCCTATGACTAAGATAGTCACAGCTCAAAGTCGAAATCACAGTGACCTGATTTTAGTATCTAACACACAGTCCTGCTGTAATCCTTCCTAATTCCAATCAAAGTCAACCTTTGGTTCATTGGTACAAAATATAAACAAGGTTATACTATTACTATAGAGGTAAAGCCAGACCAAAAGGTCGCAATGATATAATTTTGGTACATGCTACCTCTTTGATGCATCCATATATCAAGTTCTTTAATATAAATGGTACTGTAGAAAAGTTGTACTGTGTACATGATTTGGATTTTACTATCATAGATGTCTAAGGTCAACGTCAAACAGTGACCTAATTTTGTTACGGGAGACATCACCTTCCACATGCCAAGTTTGATGATACTGATGCTATTGTATATCAATTATGCTCTGGACAGGAATTGGACAAGGTTTTACTATTGAAGAGATCAAAGGTTAAGGTCAAGGTCACAGTGATCTTATTCTGGTACATAACACATTCTCTTCCAATGATGCCTCTAAATACCAAGATTGATAATCCTAGGTGCTAAAGTACAAAAATCATGCTTTTGACACAAAATGGACAAAGTCAGTAACCTAATTTTAGTCACTCTACAGATCTCCTTTGCATGATGCATCCACATGCAATGTTTGATAATCCTAGGTGCTCCTGTACAAAACTTATGCTCTGGATATCAAATGGACAAGATTTTACTATCATATAGGTCAAAGTCAAGGTTAAAGTGACCTTTTTATAGTACGATACACATTGCCTTCCAATGTTGCACTCCACAAACTAAGTTTAATAATCCTATTTGCTGCGGTACATAAGTAATGCTCCGGATACTAAGCGGGGTAGACGGACGGGCACACAGACGGACAAGGTTATTTCTATACACTTCCTATAAATTCCGTTTGCAAAAGAGGGACATATAATAAGACGTGATATGTAGGTCAAACTGATGCACCAAACATCAAGTTTTCGTGATCCTAAGATCACACAGGAGGCTACATGGTATAAGAGAAATGGACTTTGACCAGGTTATAAAACATTCGAGTACAATTTTTGTACTCGTACACAAAAAAAACAATCAATCAAACCGCTTTATTAGGCTCTGAAAAAGAATTTAGTTCTCCTGGTACTGAGTAAAGTTTCATGACATTGAAGCCTTGTGCATCTATACACCAAGTTATACGGGGTTGGCGTTTTAGTTTCTAAAGTCCGACTGTGAACGCAGACAGACTTGGGCATGAACGCCGAAAGTAATCAAATAGCCCTCCTCTCTACCAAACGAATCAAATGTTGATGGATGATTTATTCAAGATGTCAGGCCAAGTTTCATGATTGGACCTTTTTACTTCGACTCTACACAGAGGGTAATCTAAAAAGCATTCTAAATATGTGAAAAGAAGTTGATCAGTAAACTGTTTGTGATAAGGTCTTTTGAGGAAAAAATGTAAAAATCTGCGTCATAAGAGGCAAATAACATGGAAGCAATGATCCATCTATCAAATGTTTTCTTATGATAATGAGATGGAAATTAGTGAATTGAACAGACAAATAAAGATGGTGAACACAATGTGATAAAAAAACTTACAATATCCTGCATTCACTTTGTATTCACTTTGTTGGGAAAGATTTCAAAGTTGGATGATATCGACAACAGAATACCGAAGAACAAGCTCAATGTAAGAATCCTAAACATGGGAATCCAGGGACAAGGCAAAAGCACGGGAACAAACAACGACAACCAGGACATCACAAAAAGAAATGAAAATCGAAAACATGCAACAAACAAACAAAATAGAAACAGACATCACGAGAACCAAACCACTAGCAATGTGAACTACCACTAAAGCCCGGGAGTGGATAAGTGATGTCTTGCAAATCTGTGATATATCAATTAAATATCAGCAACAGAATACCAAAGCAACAGGTTCAAGGAGTAATCCCCAAAACCTGTGAATTCAGAGACAAGGCAAAAGCATGAAAACAAACAACATCAAACCAGGACAAAACAAAGAAGAAATGAAAATCAAAAACATGTAGCAATCAAGCAAAACAGAAACATACGACACTAGAACCAAAGCACTAGCAATGTGAACTCCGACCAAAACCAAGAAGTGACATCATGTGCTCCAGAAGGGTAAGCATGTCCTGCCCTGTTGACGGCATTCGTCACATTGCAAGCGAGAAAATCCAGTGAAGTGTCAAGTCCGGTGAGGTTTCAAATCCAGTATGACAAGAAATCTAACAAAACACATCATGTCACATTTGTGAGATAGAAACATCTACATGGATTTGGAAAAGGAGAATAAAAACAATTAAGCAGTTTCAAACATTTATTCGAGCGCTATGCAAATGCAGTATATAATTAAAGTAAACATACGAAAATAGAAACTTAAACAAATTTTTAGTTGTGTTTGACCCGCGTAATATGACCTGTGGAGACAATAATTTTTAATAATTATCTAAATGAGCATACATAGATAAAACAAACGTTCTGATAACTAAATACACATTGGTATATCATCATCGTGCCTCAACAAACTGGAGGATTGTATCAAATGAATATCCTTTACTGACCTTGAAGCTCTTCAAACAACTGGTGTGGCTATGAATCTTTTTGCATTTGATTTAGACAACGTACAAAATATTTTAAAAAATGTTGGGATGTAAAAACTTCAAAATGGAGCCAATTTTTATATGCTTATATACCTGATTTAAAAGCAAATCTCTTGCTGATTTTCCTGAATTTTGACCTTTCAAATGATATTGTAACATCACTAATTGTCTTGTAATGTCAGATACACAAGGTTGCAGAGGAAAAATTATCAAGGATGATACTTACTATGATAAAAGGGCTTCACCTTAAAAGTTTCAGTATAATTTTAACTAATCTAGTAACAAAACTTCAAAAAATGCTGCCTCCAAACTAAGCTGCCTTCAATAAAGTTTGGCAGATACTGTTTGAGCAAAGATCAAGATACCAACTTGCAGTTAAAATTCAAAATAAAAAACAAACAAAACAAAACAAAACAAATGTACTCGGATCATGTTTACACCAATCAGTCGCAAAGCCTGATAAAAAATATGATACATGCTAAACATTCATAAATCAAATGTTTTATGTTCTGAAATATTAAGCATCTTTTTAGACAAAGTTATTATATTATAGTAAATACAGTTCTTTTTCTGAAACTGGAAAACGGGTTTTGTTCTCATTAAAAATTATGCATATAATGGAATTTCAAAGAGGGCATCAAGAACCCAATGTTTATGCAAAGTCAATATCAAATATTTAAGAATCTGTACTACAGTGGAGAAATTAAGCAGGCGTCAAGGGTGTAAAGGTATGCACTTCATACTATCTGTCAATATATTTCTATTATTAACATCAGTTCTTTTCTAAGTTATATCAAATATTGTTGAGACAAAGTAATGATCATACCTTAATATATATATAGCTATGAAAGTTAAATCACATGCAAAGAAATATATATATATATATACATTTATGAATTTAGCAGTGCAGTGACTGGATTTAACAGTGATGGAGTTAATTCACTTTTATTTCATTGGATGATGTATAATAACATTAGATTTATGCAAACCTAATTGGCTATCTTCAGTGTTTTTATTTATATACACATATATACAGTAATCTTATTTGGATTGTAGCCTCCATGGTTTAGCAGTACAATAATCCAAGTAATAATAAAAGAGAACAGATTCACTATCATTCATGAATTATAATTTTTATATATTTGTGCTGCATAATTGTTAAAAAAATACAAAATCAGTCAACCAATGCATTTTCAGTTGCATGCATGGAAGATAATAATGACAAAAATTCACCGTTTTGTTATTTTCAAAAAGACATGCTATATTCACATCATGCAAACTACTCAATTGTTATCTAATAGCATAAAAACAAGAGAAACTGAAAATAGTACTTGTTTCTTAATCTTAACTGTTGCATATCTTTATACTTAACTGTAGGATTTACTATTACAGGTTTATGACAAACTGTTTCATACTTGCCAAAAAATATACATTTCCACTATACTAATTCCAGGAAAGAAAGAAACTCAATATTAATTCCTTTGCAAAATATTTTCGAAATAAGAAAATTTATTATATCCTTGACATACTTTAGCAAATAATCTTTTTTAAAAATTAGGGGGATTCCCTTGATAGTTTTAGAAGTTCTTATGTTTCTGGTGTTTGGTCATCCCATAAAGACGTCTTCTGACCAAATCCACCTTCTGGTAATCTGAGAATTTGCAAAAATGACTGGTATCTTCATTTCTGCTGACTCCAAGGAAGACTGCTTCGTGGATTGTCAGTCCATAGTAAATATTAACACCCCTATACATATATAAAGGATTTGCAGTTCGTCTGTAGGCTTCCTTTTGTGCCTGTACACTGTGATTTCCATCAAGAATGTATATTTTGTATTTTGGCAGGTCTTCCTCTTTGTAGTCTTTAACATCTATGTTGATCATTCCTACTACAGCAGGTGCGTTATCTACGCTAACAGATTTTTTCTCTATCATAGTAGTTGCAAGACTTTCAACAAAGTCCTTGTTTGTCTCTCTGACTTTAAAAGGCTTTGGAGGGTCATGAAGATTAAAGATATTTAGTATTCTGAATGCTACTTTCTTTTTACTGATGGAATCAACAATGTGGCTTCTTTCAATACCAGATAAATTATCCACACTGCTTTTTTCTGCAGATGGTTGGTCGTAATCAATATATGACCCGTCTTCTTTACTATCTTCAAAGAGGTCTGCCGATGCATTGCTAGTAGTTCCATCTTCATCATCCTCCCTACAGGAAAAAATATTCATTTTTGTCACTCAGTTCATTTTATAAAATGTTACAAATTCTCTTTATATGGCACATATATATTACATCTAAGTCAAAAGAATAGCTCTTTATGTCAAGCCTGAACTTTTGGGAAGATCTTTTAGAGTATTATCTTTGTTCCTAAGATATTTGAGAAATATGTTGAAATTATGTTACATGATATGAACATGTAATTCAAGTTATAGCTTTAACAAATTTGAGGTTATACTGTATATGCGTTTTTCTTTTTTGTGGGTGGAAAATTTTGCGGTTTTGGGTGAGAAAAGTACTGGCGATTTTTGGAATTTACAAATTCCTGTAGAATTATTTTCTACTGGTGCTAAACTATATGCAAGTGAAAAATTATAAAACTACTAAAAACTCTGAAACTGTGATATGGTTCTGTAAAATTTGAAGTAAAACTTTGAAACAGTTTTTTATGAAAATAAAAGTGACTATTAAATCAGTATTTAACTATGAGTTAGTTCACATCATATACAATATACATTGTACATATATAAAATTATTCCGAAATGTCTAATTCATATTCTCTTGCTCATGGCATTTTCATCAGCAGAAATAATGAACTGTTGATACAGATGTATGTCTCATCTTCCCTGGCAATGTCTATAAATGCACTCGCTGAAGCATGACCTAGGTGTCAAGGTCATAAAATTGTTACAGTTTCTCTCTATCTGTTATTATTTTCAAGATATTGGGGAAAAAACATCAAAATTCATAAAAATTTGCATTTAACGCCCAATAACTCATGAAAGGAGTCGTCTGACAATTTCGGGGTAGTAGCGACTTTTGTAGAGCTTGATGTGCTGATCATTTTTGCTTTTTACAGTTTCTCTCTATCTGTTATTGTTTTCAAGA
>JAOXYH010082075.1:0-10818 GCA_028566455.1 Botula fusca
TGTGCTGATCGGAAATTCAAAATGGCCGCCATGACAAAACTTAGTTTAACATTGAACCCTATGGGAAT
Organism: Botula fusca; assembly: GCA_028566455.1. Classification (NCBI taxonomy): domain Eukaryota; kingdom Metazoa; phylum Mollusca; class Bivalvia; order Mytilida; family Modiolidae; genus Botula; species Botula fusca. Next base: position 69 of record JAOXYH010082075.1, read on the forward strand.
TTCACATTTTCATCTTCTTCCCTGAAACCACTGAACAGATTTTAACCAAACTTTGCAGAAATGTTAAGCTGATGGTCCTTTACCAGATATATGTTTTTCGAGCCGATTCGAATTTCAAAATGGCCGCACTGACGAAACTTAGTTTAACATTGGACCCTATGGGAATTTCGCATTTTCATCTTCTTCTCTGAAACTACCAAACAGATTTTGACCAAACGTTTCAGAAATATTTAGCTGATGGCCCTTTACCAGATTTGTGTTTTTCGTGCTAATCGAAAATTCAAAATGGCCGCCATGACGAAACTTAGTTAAACTTTGGACTCTGTGGGGATTTCACATTTTCATCTTCTTCTGTGAAACCAATAAACAGATTTTAACTAAACTTTGCAGAAATGTTTCACAGGCGGTCCTTTACCAGATATGTGGTTTTTTTTTTGTGCCCATCGGAAATTCCAAATGACCCCCATGACAAAATTTGGTTCTTGACAATGATGTAAAAGCTTGTAGATAAATAACTGTCACAATGAGACACAGTTTTACCAAAAATCTTAAAGTTACCAGGTGAGCGATTACAGGCTACGTGTAGCCTCTGGTTCAGAACTCAGTATCCGTTGATCCTGACTGCCAATTACATTTTTATCTCACCTGGCCCAAAGGGCCATGTGAGCTTTTGTCATCACTTTGCATCCGTCGTTGTCTTCGTCCGCGTTGTCTGTTAACTTGTAACATTTTCATTTTCTTCTCTGAAACCCCTGAACAGATTTTGACCAAACTTTACAGAAATGTTAAGCTGGTGGCCCTTTATCAGAGTTATGTTTTTCGTGCCGATCGGAAGTTCAAAATGGCCGCCATGATGAAACTTAGTTTAACATTGGACCCTATGGGAATTTAACATTTTCATATTCTTCTCTGAAACCATTGAACAGATTTTAACCAAACCTTGCAGAAATGTTAAAGTGATTGACCTTTACAAGATTTGTGTTTTTCATGCTGATCAGAAATTCAAAATGGCCGCCATGACAAAACTTAGTTTAACATTGGACCCTATTGGAATTTCACATTTTCATCATCTTCTCTGAAACCACCCAACAGATTTTAATCAACATCTTCAGAAATATTAAGCTGATGGTCCTTTACCAGATTTGTGTTTTTTGTGCCGATTGGAATTTCAAAATGGCGGCCATGCCGAAACTTAGTTAAATATTGGGCTCTACGGGAATTTTACATTTTCATCTTCTTCTCTGAAACCATTGAACAGATTTTAACCAAACCTTTTAGAAATGTTAAGCTGATGGCCCTTAACAAGATTTATGTTTTTCATGCCGATCGGAAATTCAAAATGGCCGCCATGACGAAACTTAGTTTAACATTGAACCCAATGGGAATTTCACGTTTTCCTCCTCTTCCCTGTAACCACCAAACAGATTTTGATCAGACTTTGTGGACTTTATGGAAAGGTTGAGCTGATGGTCGTGTACCAGATTTGTGTTTTTCGTGCTGATCGGAAATTCAAAATGGCCGCCATGATGAAACTAAGTTTAACGTTGGACCCTGGTGGAATTTCACATATTCATCTTCTTCTCTGAAACCACCGAACAGATTTTAACTAAACCTTGTGGAAATGTTAAGCTGATGGTCCTTTACCAGATTTGTGTTTTTCGAGCTGATTGGAATTTCAAAATGGCCAGCATGACCAAACTTAGTTTAACATTGGACCCTAAGGGAATTTCACTGTATGCCAGGTGAGCGATGACGGCTCCTGGGAACCTTTGGTTGTAAGATGGCAGCCACAGCCGAACTTAGTTTAACATTAAACCTTATGGGAAATTAATTTAAAAAAAACTTGTCTGGAACCACTTGCTCAATATTGGAACCAAACCTTGGTAAAATGGTCTTTAGGTGAATCTCTTTCAGAATTTTATCCAATTACTCCACCCACAGACCAAGATGGCTGCCACAGTCGAACTTAGTTTAACATTTTACCCTATTGGAAATTCATTAAAAAGTCTTCTCATCTGGAACTAAATGTACTCACTCAAGTGGAACCAAGTGGATCTTTAGGAGGTCTTATTTCAGAATTGCACATGTATCTGAAGACCCCTCCCGCCAACCAAGATGGCCACCACAGCAGAACTTAGTTTGACATTAGACCTTATGGGAAATTCATTAAAAAATCTTGTCTGGAAATACTTGCTCAATGGGAACTAATCTATGGTAAAGTGATCTTTAGTTGAACTTCTTTCAGAATTATATCCTATGACCATGCCTGCCAATCAAGATGGCCGCTACAGCCAAACTTAGTTTAATATTGGACCCAATGAGAAATTCATTAAAAAATCTTCTGGTCTGGAACTACTTGCCCAGTTGGAATCAAACTTTGATGAAATGGTCTTTAGGTAATCCTCTTTCAGATTGTATCCACAGCCACCTAATTGTCTTGGCAATTGTATACCAGGTGAGCCATGTAGTTTCAAAAATTTTAATTTTTTCACCAAAATGTAACTTATGATATCCAAATTAAAGGGAGTGAAGCTAAGCTTTGGCCAAGTACTTCTATACATGTAGTAGTTATACCCCATAGTCACTTGGAAAAAATGACAAAAAATCCATGTACATGTTGGCAATTTAGAAAATTTATTTCTCATCTGATGTAAATAGAATTTATACAGTAGCTTTAACTTAATGGTAGCTCAAGGCATTAGAAACATGAGCCTTTGTCATATATTTTTATAGGAGTTATGCCCCTTAATCACTTAGGAAAAAAATCCTTGTAAGTGCTCTAATAAATTTATATCTCATCTGATTTGGATAAAATTTACACAAGTAGCTTGAATTAAATTAAACAAAGGACAAGGTATAATAAGAGCCTTATCTGGTCCCCATTTATCGGAAAATAATAAAATGGTTTAAAAACATTGTTTTATGCTTTATTTTATGCAAAAAGTATACTAATTTCACTTATTTGATCAGTTAAAGGAGTTTGAATAATATTTTTATTAGTTTTAACATGCACAAAAGTGCATCAAAACAAGAAAACATGGTCAAAATCATCAAAAATTTAGTGTTTTTTTTTTGGTAGAATTAACATTGAGCAATTACGTATACCACTGAAATATGTTGACAAATATTTCTAGGTCACCTGAACTAAAAGGCCAGGTGAGCTTTTCTTATCACTTTGCATCCGTCGTCGTCGTCATAAACCTTTTACATTTTCATCAACTCCTCTGAAACCACTGGGCCAATTTCAACCAAACTTTGGTGGAATGTTCCTTGGATGGTCCTCTTAAAAATTTATGTTCCGTTTTCCTGGGCCCCATCCAATGTGGCCACTAGGGCTGGACATAGTTTAACATTGGACCCTATAGGAATTTGAAATTTCAAACATCTTCTTGTCTGAAACTACAGAGTGGATCGAATTGTTTCTTTGCAGAAATGATTGTTAGATGGTCCTGTACTCAACTTGTGAATCGTTTTTCGTCGATCAGAAATTCAAAATGGCCACGTTGACGAAACAGAGTTCAACATTGAACCCTATGGGAATTCCACAATTTCATTGTGAATATTGACTTATTGCAGAGATACAAATTTACACAAAAATTTTGCCAGGTGAGCAATTACAGGCTCCTGGGACCCTCTATTTATCTTTCATTTGATTTTGATGGTTTTTTTGCAAATGATTCCTTTTGAAAAAACCAGTAAAAGTTGCCCAAAGTATTTTTTCTATCGCTTATGGTTTTTGAGAAAAAAGGGGCTGAAGGGGCCAAAAATGCAATATTTTGGGGTACATAAAACTTCTATTTTTTCATCCAATTTTGATTTGATTTTTTCATTGGATTCCTCTCAGTGAATATGCTAACAGATTTTTTCTATCTCTTACCGTTTTTAAGATAAAAGGGGCCAAAGTGGCCAAAAATGCCATTTTGAGGGGTACATAAAATTTTCATTTTTCATCCAATCTTTATTGGATTTTTTCATTTGATTCCTTTCATCAAGAGCTTTCATAATTGTTACAACCAAATTTTTATATCTTTTACTGTTTTTCGAGATAAAAGGGGCCAAAGGTACCATTTTTAGGGGTACATAAATTGTTATCCCCGCACTTTCGAATGAAAGTTCGGGGATATTGTCGTTACCGCCGTCTGTCCGTCCGTCCGTCCGTCTGTCCGTTACACTTTCTTGTGACGCGAACTCCTCCTACATTTTTGAAGACAGGCTTTTAATTTTATTATAGAATGGTTGCATATAGCTTGTAGATGCGCATGAAAGTTTCGGAATTTTGGAATTGTTCCAAATGCAAACAAGAGGCCCCAAAGGGTTAAGTGCTTTTTGTCTCGCCTGCGACGAAGTCGCGAAAGCGAGACATAGGTATTACTTTCCGGCGGCGACGGCGGCGGCGTAAACTTTTTTGAAAGCTTTATATCTCTGAAAGTATAAATGCTAGGATAACCAAATTTATTGTGCAAGTAGTTCGTGGTACGAAATTATCGACCAACCACATGACGTTGGTCCTTGACCTACTTTGCATGGTTCAGTGACTTTCAAACTCCAGCGTCAAGTTTTCATGATTAGGTCTGTTTCTCAGTAACTATAGATAATAGGTCAGCAATATTGGGTGTGCTTATACATTAATAGGAGTACATGTCAGTCTGCCATATGTCATTTGTCCTTGACCTCATTTTCCCGGTCCATTGACTAGGGTCAAGTTTTCATGCTTAGGTCTGTTTCTCAGCTACTTTAAGTGGTAGGTCAACAATATATGGGCTGCTTATACATTATTAGGAGTACATGTCAGTCTGTCATATGTCATTTGTCCTTGACCTCATTTCCACGGTCCATTGACCAGGGTCAAGTTTTTATGCTTAGGTCAATTTCTCACTTACTATAAGTGGTAGGTCAACAATATTTGGTATGCTGATACATCCTAAGGAGTACATGTCAGTCTGCCATATGTCTTTTGTCCTTGACCTCATTTTCACGGTCCATTGACCAGGGTCAAGTTTTCATGCTTAGGTCAATTTCTCACTTATTATAAGTGGTAGGTCAACAATATTTGGTATGTTTATACATTATAAGGAGTACATGTCAGTCTGTCATATGTCTTTTGTCCTTGACCTCATTTTCATGGTCCATTGACCAGGGTCAAGTTTTCATGCTTAGGTCTGTTTCTCGGTTATTTTAAGTGATAGGTCAACAATATTTGGTATGCTTATAAATTATTAGGAGTACATGTCAGTCTGCCATGTGTCATTTGTCCTTGACCTTATTTTCATGGTCCATTGACCAGGGTCAAGTTTTGATGCTTAGGTCTGTTTCTCGGATACTATAAGTGGTAGGTCAACAATATTTGGTATGCTGATACATTATTAGAAGTACATGCCAGTCTGCCATGTGTCATTTGTCCTTGACCTCATTTTCACGGTCCATTGACCAGGGTCAAGTTTTTATGATATGGTCTGTTTTTCATTTATTATAAGTGGTAGGTCAACAATATTTGGTATACTAAAACATTTTTAGGAGTACATGTCAGTCTGCCATATGTCATATGTCCTTGACCTCATTTTCATGGTCCATTGACCAGGGTCATGTTTTCATGTTTAGGTCTGTTTTTTCAGTTACTATAAGTGGTAGGTCAACAATATTTGGTATGCTTAAACATTATTAGGAGTACATGTCACCATGTTTATTTTGTCCTTGACCTCATTTTCATGGTTTGTTGACTTTAATAAATTTCATTAAATGTCCTAGTGTTATACTTGCTGAATATTTATGTTAGAAAATTATTGTATCCACACATTTATAGGGTAAAAGCTGTTTATACAGGCGAGACATATTAGTGTGTCCACACTTGTTTGTTTTATACATTGTGACTGTATACTTTTCTTTTTTAAATTATTTTAGGCTTTGAAAAAGTTTAGTGCATAAAATCTCTTAATGCAATGATACTTTCAGAATTGAGCTGCGGTTCCATTTTTGGTAAATTTCCTGGAAGTGTCAAAGACCTATAATTTTTTGCAATTGTACCTAGCAACCATATATTTTTGGAATCGTATGAAGTTGCATTACTATTTGGCACATATGAATTTCAAAAATATGAAATTCCAACATTGGTAAAATTCCTGAAATTACTCTCAGACTTATATCTTTTTGGAATTTTACCTAGCAACCATATATTTTTGGAATCGTATGATGTTGCTTTACAATTTGGCACATATGGATTTCAAAAATATGAAATTCCAACTTTAGTAAAATTCCTGAAATTACTCTCAGACCTTATAGTTTTGGGAATTTTACCTAGCAACCATATATTTTTGGAAACGTATGAAGGTGCTTTACTTTTTTGCACATATTGAATTCAAAAATATGAAATTCCAACTTTGATAAAATTCCTGAAATTACTCTCAGACTTATATTTTTTTTGGAATTTTACCTAGCAACCATATATTTTTGGAATCATATGAAGTTGCTCTACTATTTGTAACATATGGATTTAAAAAATATGAAATTCCAACTTTGGTAAATTTTCTGAAATAATTCGAAGACATATATTTTTTAGAATTTTGCCTAGCAAATTTTTGGAATATTTGGAATCCTGTGAACAATCTTTACAAGTCGTACTGATTTTCATCTTTTGGGCAGATTTTTGGATAAAGTCAGACCGAACTACGACAGCGGGGTTAGGCGTTGCAGGGTGCGGGGATAGCTGTCGTTTCCGACAACTTGCGTCTAGTTCATTTTTCATTCAATTTCAATTTTAATGGGATTTTTTTTCAGTGGAATCCTTTCAATGAGAGCTGTAAGGAGTGTTCCAGTCGATTTTTCTTATCTCTTACTGTTTTTGAGATAAAAGGGATCAAAAGGGGCCAAAAAAGTTTTTCATCTGTTATTGTGTCAAACACATTATTGAGTCAAACCTACTACTGTGTCAAGTAGTGTTCTGTCAACATGCTGGGGTTGTAACATGCTGTGCTCGCAAAGCACCTGAGTTTAATATAATTCGGGGAGCATCTGTTGGTTCTACTGACTTTTTTTGCTGTTTTTATATGCATATATACCAATATTGGTATGTATGCAACTATGCATTAAAAAAAATTTCCTGGAGTGCCTGTGGTCCATTCTCCGTAAAATTGTATAGTAAACTTTGGATGTTATCAATCATTATTTTATCATTTCAGACCAGAGAGAATATGTGTTCGCATACTTAACAGCCATTGCAAATGACATGAGAAATGGTCAGGCTAAAAACTGGTTTGGTGTATTGGTTAAAATGCTTCTTAAATGTCTTCAGAGTGAGAATAAGGTAAAGGGCTATGTTCCAGTTCATTCTGATAGCACTAACACTGTAGTGGAAACTATGTGTGGTAACATGGACGACCCATTTACTCATATCCAGTTTGAGTCCCCATATACCAGCTCTTATTCAGCCTCAGGTGGCTCAAATTCTTCATCATTATTGAGTCTGGCATCATTGAATTTGGAGTCACCAGCTGGATATAAAGGAATGCCTGTTGCTGAATCATCACCAGAGGGTGCAGGTGATTGCAGAATTTCAAAACACACTGCTGTTCCAGATTACTGTATTGTGATGCCTGATTTTCCTGGTATGTTTCCATTAGTGGTTGAACTGAAACCTGCATATCAGGAGTCACGTGCATATGCCCAAATTATACAACAAATGTTGTCCAAACTATTTTTTCAAGATGTTGTTTTTGGTATTGTTGTTTCACCAAGATCTTATCAACTTTTTGTTATTATAAAAAAGGAGGAAAATCTTCAAATTGCAGGTACACATTGTGTAAACATGTTCAAAATTAAGAATAATGTCAGAGTGCTTGATGTGAAACAGTTAAATATAATGTGTACCTATATTTATAGAGTCATGAAATGGGCATTTGAATCGGGCAATGCTTCAAGGCATGTGTAAGCCTCATATATTGTATCAGTATAACGATCAGAACTGGAGATACGATTCATGAGTACTTTACACATCCAACATTTAAATCGGGCAAAGGTACAAGGCAGGTGTAAGTTTCTGATATCATATTACATTGATGACGTGTTTGCATCTCGCACAATATCGACTAGGAACTTTAATCATTAGTAATCCCAAACAACACATTATTGAGTTGGAATTAAAAGTTTTATATAACATATATAAGTTTATACGTTTCTTGTAGTTTCCAATCCCTCATCTTCTGCAAAACAGCCGATGCACACCGATTTTCGTTGTAAAGCCGTCATTCGAAATAGTGTCAGGACGCGATTCCGACATCTTCTGACACTGTGTCGTCTTTGTGATAGAGACTTCGGATGGCTGTATGATAAAATACATACTTTCTACTTGAAAACATGATATGCGACATCTTTTATTCTCAGACACGGTATTCCGTGTTCAAGATACCTAGAAACTTTGGCACAGGAAATATGAGGTACTTACTATCTCCTCGCAACATCATCCTCAAAATATTTTACGTGATGGATCGACAATTGCGGATTACCTAAATTCAGTTTTTCGAATAACTGTCCATCTTCTAAAGCCTTTTGCCTTTACTCAAAGCAAAAGGCAATTTTCTTTTATCAAATTGGAAGTTGTATTGCTCAGCATAACTAATCAAGTGGCAAAATAAAATCAACCCAGTGCAAGAGAAAGGTAGGGATAGTTGTTAGTAAAAAGCAGGTGCATAGATAATAAAATTATACACTGCCAAATTCTTTCCATTGAATCTTCTGTATCATATGTTGGAATAGAAAACTTATTCAAATTTCAACTGATAAACGGTGATTAAATTGAAAAGAAAGAATGTAAATTCTAAAATAAAAGCTTTTTACATTTGAAATTCAATCACCATTTCAGTATTAGAATAGTTTTCTAATCCAAGATTCAATGCAAATAATTTGGTAATATATAATTTTATTTATATACTGCACCTGCCCTTTATTAACAACTGTCCTTAGGCAGCAACCTTTCTCTTGCTCCGAGTTGATTTTTTTTTACTAATTGATCAGTTAAGTTGAGAACTACAAACTGCAATTTGGTAAAAGAAAATTGCCTTTGCTTTGAGGAAAGGTAAAAACCTTTTGGAGATGGACAGTAAAAGAAATTGGTATTGGAAAGTGATCGTATGAATATAATCAAGACGTTTCCGATGCATCAAAATCGGTATGAAATGTATCACACTTTGTTTTACTACCACTGAGTCGATGCCACCGCTGGTGGACTGTTAGTGCCCGAGGGTACCACCAGCTCAGTAGCTAGTACTTTAGTACTTTTGTACTGGCCGAAATGATACTTTTAAATTTACTGTGTTTAAATTCCTTAAAATTTTATAAAACTACGGAGTTATCTCCCTCATGCAAAACTCTGTCCGTAGATGGTTTGGGCTTCCTATATCGGCCATTTTGCACGTTCTCGCTTTAACAAATTGTGGTCTTCCAAAGTTTTGGTCCCTAGCATCGCTGACGAGCAATACATTTACTAAATGTGCACATCCGATGCACAAAAATCGGTATGAAATGTAACACACTTTGTTTTACTACCACTGAGTTGATGCCACTGCTGTGGACTGTTAGTCCCCGAGGGTATCACCAGCTCAGTAGCTGTACTTTTGTACTGGCCCAGAATAATACTTTTAAATTTAACGTGTTTAAATTCCTTAAAATTTAATAATAAATGGAGTTATCTCCCTCATGCAAACTCTGTCCGTAGATGGTCTTCCAAAGTTTTCGCCCTAGCATCGATGACGAGTAATAAATTTACGAAATGTGCACATCAAAATCGGTATGAAATGTATCACACTTTGTTCTTATTCGTCTACAGATGTCAGCCAACAATATACGTTGGATCATAAATATGAAAATAAAGCTATAAAAGGATGAATTTTAATTGATTGAATGGTTGATTGAATGAAGTTTAATGCCACTTTCAACAGTTTTTCAGCTATATAGCGGGAGTCATTTTTAGTGGCAGATGAAGCGGAAGTGCCCGGAGGGATCCCCAACCTTGGACATGACTAATAATCCTTATCACGTGCGTTTGTGAGTCGAATGCACCTTTTTGTCGCTTTAAAAGAGATGCCCGAACTCTAACAGCGATTTTGGACTACAGTGATCGCACAGAAAGAAGCAAAACAACTACTTACTATTCTCCCACGCAGGTCCCAACTAAAGATTGCAATAACTTTATATGCATGATGTCCGCTGACGTATATATAAAGATGTAAAATACAAATCATATAATAGTTAAAAAAATTAAATAAACAACAATGAAACGTCGTCAGTACGCCTGCTTGAGTAATTATGCAGTAAAGTTTATGTTTGGAGTTTTCCCTTACTATAGGTATAAAACTCTGGTCAGCAAGACTGTCGATTCAGGAGATAGCTTACTTCTCATTTTAGCAAACAACACAATGTTGATAGGAAAAAAATCAGCAAGTTAATACAGGAAATTTTACAAGAACTGAACTCTAAATCAGACGGGAAACTAAAACAGGAAAAATTACTTCAATTAAAACGGAAATTGTACTTGTATATGAATGGAATCAATCATTGGACTTGTATATATATTTTTCCTGTTTTGAAAGGGAAGTAATTACAGTCCGCTTGTTTTATGTTTTATGTCCGAGTGTTTAGGGTTAAAGTTCACTTTAGCTTTCAAATTTATAAATTTGATAGAAAACATGCTGTGACCTTTTTACCACTTCTCTATTTTCTTGTAACATAACATTCCTTATTTCTTCTTAAATGATGAATCATA
>JAOXYH010082186.1:0-17587 GCA_028566455.1 Botula fusca
TGAATCATTGATGAGATCATTTCTTGTCATGTGGTTGAAGGAAGCTTTAGACAGCCTAAATTAACATACTAAACACTCCATTCACACAGTCACAGAAACTTTACCATTCACTATGGTTTCGGTCACTCCAAGTAAAGAAGATGGGAAGGTGGGGTCTGGTTTTGAATCATGAAAAAAATAATTCCACCCATTACGAATCATTAATTTTTAAAATTTCGGATTACACAAGACTTTTTGCCAAATACCCCAATCGAGGATCATGGATTACCGCAATTATAAATCGCGCTAATAAAAAAGGGGGCAATCACGACATCGTCAAAATACCCTTTCCCCACAGTAAACGCTGGTAAAAAATTTACAAACAGAACATGATACTAAATAAAATATATATTCAATAATTCAACAGACTTATTTCATAGACGAATGTTTCAAGTGATACTCGATAATTTGAGTACTAGTTGACCTCACTATAAAAATATAAATAACAAGGGGATCGACGTGATAGCAATCGACGCTTACACACAGGGTCGGATTTCTGATTTATGAACATTTAAGTTACATTAACTATATATCATAAGTTTAGCGAGCCTTCTCGCAAAAGGTAAGCGGTGGGTATCCAATACACATGCAATATTTGTTGGACAAATGTGTCATACTACTCTTTAGATTACATACTATTTTACGCTTATTTGCAATAAAATAAACGTAATAAAGGCAGTGTATTCATTGTGCGAATCAGCCCGTCCATTATCAATATCTTATGTTACTCATTTTAATTGTTCTTGTCTAATTAAACAGACGACAAAAGTGACATTTGCACTTTTTTTCATACATTTTATCTATAAAAATATTTGTACACAACTGGTTCTGAGGCATATCGATTTTCTATACACATACCACTTGCGCAGTGTGTTTTAAATACCAGTCGAATCGTCCCGAGTCCGTTTATACATTAAAACGTAGCACTCGAATAGCTGGGGAACTGAGTAGGAATGCAAACGTTGGCATGATAGTCCAGATTCACACTGAGGTCGGTACCAATTACGTATTAGAGAACAAACGTTTGCTTCTGCAGGATATCCATCCTTCCACATAGCATTTTAAACCTCTCCTGAAAATGTTTTCATTGCGAACGCTTCATTTTATTTGTACAACATATTTTCCACCAGTGCAAGGCTCAGGTTTGAACTACTGTTTTACCAATTCAACCCATACATTCGGTTTTAATTCCAGTTGAGCACACTTTTGTTCTCATATTCGTGAATAAATGTTCAGATCAAGAAAATCGAGAAGATAACAATCTTCATCCTCGATAAACTTCGGTTTTGAATACCAGTACTGGGAAAGTTGACGCACCCTCTTTACATTTGTTTCCGAAAGGGGAAGATGCCATCTATTTTTGATATTCGTCGGGATACCAAAATTGCGAATAAGCAGCATTAAGAAAAATCTTTTGAATCTTAAATTGGATGTACGAGTTTGCGATGATTTGGGGCTTTTTTGGTGAAATACCGCATTGTTGTCTTTCTGCACAATTGATCCATCGCAAAATTTTTTACAAAATGTTTATGATCTTGTGTTTCCTCATGCTTGACACAACATTATGGCCATGCATTTTCAGTTTTTCCTTCATAGGTTGTATTACGCGCAAGAGTTCAGCTTTAGGAAGTTTCTAGAGTTTTTCTGATGACGAGATACAATCTAAAAATTCATCTTTTAAACAGTTTTTCCTTTCAACAAAACGTAAGCACAGGGTTTTCCAATGTGAATTGATTCATCGAAAATCTTGTTATTTTCCGATTTGTAGCTTCAAAAGTGTACATTTTATCTTTCAGGTTTCCTTCTTTTTTATAGCCAGTTTTTCTAATATTTTATTCGTTGGTGTACTACATGCTGACAAATATCTTTTGAAAGTTGCAACAACGTCAATGGCTCCCTGTTTAAACCCCTTACTACAAGTTTTGCAATGCTCTGTCATAACACTGAGCAACTACATTCAGGCCATAATGCTTACATTCTTTACAGACGTCGTTCAAAATTTGCAAAGCTTGGTCGGCCCTAAAACTAGCCAGTAAATCCATAAGCTACTGGACAAGCATGAGGTATCTAGGTATCAATATAAGTCTGAACGCATAACAACATAGACCTCTCTTGCGATGTGCCTGCAACGCGAATTTTCTAAAATAATATTCCTCTCGCAATTATAAAAGACGAATATATCCGTTGACAAGGTCTCGAAATGTTTTATTTTTCTTCATTGTCCCTAATGTGTTTGATGCAAAATTCTGATGCAGAATCTGGTGACATTCCGTTTCTGTATAAGATGACACCTCCCAAACAAATTGACTATTTCATCTATAAATTGACGTATATCTGATTTAAGGTCTTGTTAATCTGGATGTAAAGCCATTGGTCTCTCACTTTGCTGCCATATATGTCTACTATAATTTTCAACATAGTGTCCTCGTTCAAAAGAATTCGACAATATCTGTCCTAGGTTTTTCAATCCTGACATGAAACGAATTCCTTTGAGTAATTTTTTACCAGTTCACCAGAATCTTTTCACGTCTGTATAACTCATTTCGCATGTATTTTCTAAGGAAAACCATTTCACAACGTCCAAAAACAAACAGTACGCTATGTTATCTAGGGGTAACTTGCTCTTTGTAAGACACCGAAACAACATTACCCACGCAGCTACTTGGTTTTGCTCATGAAGATATATCACAGCCTTTGCTTATAAGCGGCCTAATGTCAGCTAAAAATTCTTTTCCTCGTTTTTCAATTTGTCAGTTCGGACAAGAAAAACATCTCCGATTTGGCAATATTTCTCATTAAGAGTAACATGAGCTTGATCATTGAGACTCTGCCGTGCTGCAATTTTAATTTCATTTCCATTACTCGTACTTGCACTTTGGGGCATATCTTATTAAAACTCAAGTCCCGGGAGGTTTCATATCCTATATCACGAGAAATCTAACAGAAAATATCATGTTGCATTTGTGAGATAGATACATCATATCGATCTACCAAATTATGATGGCGACCATAGAATTTCTGGAGTGATTACAATAACACAGGCTGAACATGACCCTGATCAAGGTGTTTTTGTGACAGCAGTTTGGCTCTGGTTAGAAAGCCACTGTTCAAATCACAGGCACGACATAATCGAACCAACTGTGAAATGTAGACAGCATACGCCGGGAACGTATGGATATTACTACTTAGAAAGGGAAAGTTCACAGTTAGACAGTTTAAATCATCACGTTTGTCATTAAGTTTAGATTTCAATCGACCATTGTTGTCTATGTATAAGTACAAGTCTAGGTATGAAGCAGGTGGGTGAGTGTGTCAGTGGTCTCTTTAATTCCAAGTTCACTGGGGTAGATTTGATGTAGGTAATCCTATTAGGATTAGAAATTAGAAAGTCTAGTATGCTAACAACATCAGTCTCTGAGTAATTTTTAGTAGAATCAGTATGGTTCTTGACGAGGTATGCCTTTTCTTTACCTAGCACCAGATAGGCATACCATTGAGTACCTTTTTTAGTCCAGAAACATTGGTAGATGAGATCACGGACAACAGACTATAGTTTTTCATGTGGAAGAGCAGTGTATAGATTAGACAAATCAAACGTTTTGACATTGTTACATTGTGTTAGGCTACTACAAGACAGATATTCGTGCAAGTCTTTAGAATATTTTTTAGAATCCACATGTGATTCACCCCACTAGTTGAATAAAGTTCTTTTCATAGTTCATTTTATGAGACTTCAGTGTTTTACCGCTGATTCAGGATTAAGAGGGAGGGTTGAGAACTATGAAAAATACTTTATTCCCGCCTTGTTTTTGTGTTACCGTCCCAAAGGGACCTATATTTTTAGTCATCGTTCTTGTCTTCTAAATGTACGCTGAAATTTGACTTTGCAATTTGGGTCAATTTTTTTGCATCTTTGACCCATTATTTTTGCTGAAATCCATTCGTCGATCTTTAGATGTTATAGATTTTCTACTTTTCACTTTTTGTTTTGAGATAGGTGTGTCATTCATGCTTATCCAATATCTTTTGATCCAAATATTTATTTCATTGTCCTTCAATTGGTCGATCAGTCTTATATCGTCCTGTCTAATTCCTGTCTAAGTGCTCTAATGTAAAACGTGTTTCATCACAAGTTAAGCTGTTGCAGTTCATATTGTAATTACCTTATATTTTGTCCTATAAATTTACAGGATTTTCCTTTAACTTGCATAAGCTAGGAAAATAGGAAAAAGTTTTGAGGTACAATACGAAAGTTTCACAAGCTTAAGTATATCAAGTAAGAGAGGTACATGAGGTATGTAAATTTATTGCAATTATGCAAAATAAGGATAACCATACAGACATCAATTAGCATAAAATGAAGGGGATTTAATATGTATAATCCTTAAAGCAATACATCCTGTTATACTTGATATGATAAACTGCCTCTTTTATTTCAATAGATATGCATATTTCGATACTTACAATATGCCTGATGTTGATCAACAACAAAACGCTATCATAATGGCTGGAAGTTATAATGCTGGGACAAATCAAATGTATATTCAGTTCAAAAGAGTCCGAGATACTGGTGATGTTAACGATATTTCCTTAGATGAGATACCCTACTACTTTATGTACGCAACAGGAAAGTATAACGCCAGCAATGGAGAGGCACAAGAATATACTTACAGAAAGGTTCCCCCGGTTTATCTTGAAACGGGTATGTTTTTAATCTTAGTTCATGTTCTGTGTGTATTTGGAGTTATTTAAATCAATCAGTTTTAATTGTGTGTATTCTGGACAGCGAAAAAATCAAATCTCTTAATAAGAAGAACTTTTGGTGGAAGGCGCTACAAAAGCTTTCTAAGACCAGGGTTTCTTTTTAAAGTTCAAATTAAAACATACCATAGCTGGTAAGGGTCAATAGGCGGTACTTAGTTAAAACAGTGCAAACTGAAATTGGTGAAAATATTTCACATGGGAAATTTAATAACAATGTAGTGTGGTGTCATGCTATCGAAGACAATATTTTAATAGAATAAAACAAACAGGGAAAAATTAAACGTAATAAAAACAACTATTAATAAATTTAATTATCATACGATCATACCGGTTTGTCTTACAGGTGTCAATCCGATAGGGCAATGTATTGAGCATAAATAAGGTTCGCGTAATACTAAATGAATCATTCCTGCGTATTAGTTATATGAAAATTAAAATATAGACAAAACATTTTTGAAAATAAAAAAATAATAATAAAATAAAATAAAAAATGGTAATAATATTTTAACAGGATGCTTATTTATATTAAAGAGATCAATAACATCTCATTTATTGTAAGTACATGCATCATTTTGATGTTTAAGAGATATAACCCATGTAATACAAATTACGATGCTTTGTTAACAAATTCACTGAAATTTTAATTCCTGGTGTAAGCGAAACTTTCCACCAACAAGCTATCTAAAAGGAAGTGTGTTACTGAAAAATTTTTATTCATGCAGAACATTTTCATGATCAAAGATCGTGCTGTCTAGCATTTGTCACAGAAATATGTCGAATGTTGCCAATGTTTACCTATTTTTATTTCATTTCATTTCGATATTTCAAGGTCATAAGAGCTCTTTATGGGAAAATTTCAACAAATCTATTACTCTTGAAAACATTTCAATCTCACAGTATTTTAACTCGTAACAAACAGCATTTTATAGAAATTATTTTTTCTTATTTTCGTACATTTTGTAAGTATTTCTTCCTTTAACAGATAAGTATATTATTCAAAAGTATAAAAAGAAGGGATATAGGGTAAATGCCAGAGAGACAACCACCAATCCCCATTATAAAAATTCTTTTAAAAAGTAAAATTAGATGAGCCATGTGCAATTTGTAAAGGCCCAACAAACACATTACCGTCATTCCATATGAATTCAACGATAAGTGTCACTAAAACTAGAAATTCTGAATAAAAACTATGCATCCAAAATTTAAAGGGAGCTCAGTGATACTTCCAGACGTACCAGATAGAGCAAATACATTTAAAAAATGCCATATAAATATAAAAAATACATTTAAAAAATGCCATATAAATATAAAATTATTTTCCAGAACTAATGTTAGTACATGAAAAGGTTCATTACTGACATATAATTGAAATTGATATAGCTTGAAAAAAATAATAATAAATTTTGAGAACCGCGATAACCAGGTATCTAGGTCGCCAATACCTGTAAGCGATGTAAAGTCCAATCAAACATACAAAGGCGATAGCACGGCTTCTTCCGTCACTAAATCTGGCCCCCGATCTCCTTAAACGCCTTTCAAAGCTGAACCAATCAAACATACAACAGCAATGACAGAATAAAAAGTTATTACATCTCGCTATTTCATTTGCTTCTTGTGCGATCTGTTTCATTTCATCTGATTTTTTTTCCATTTCATATATCAACCACTATAGGAGTTACGACTGAACCTGATAATGTAACATCGACAGAATCAGGTAATTTAAAATGGTAATTGTTCATCCTACAACACGCCCATTTACAAGAATCACTAGTAAGCCAAAAGTTTTAAAATTTCTATTACGTTCTTATCAAACTCAACAAAATAGACAAGCGTTTTTTAAGATGACAGGAGGACAGTTTTGTTGCAAACCAAGCATACAATCATTACCGTTTATAGAAAATAATTTTTTATCAATAACTATCTAGAAGTGAAGATAAACCTTCCAATATTTCACCACATCAATTAAGCACGTTTTCTTTCAGGAAGAAACGATGGACACTCATGGCATAAGGATTTTTCACGAACAAGGTATAATTTGATTCTCATCTTGAAAGTTTTGACAAAGTATAAAGAAATACGCATCTTAGGTCCAAATTAAAAAAACAATGTACTATGAACAACAAAAATAGCAGATAGAACAGTATTCGGAGACAAAGCCGCATGATCAAAAACTTTGCTCGATTTTCGGTTCAAGGTATTTTTTTTTAATTCACCTTGGATAAATTTGAAGAACTTTTTTACGCAGATTGATCTGCATCTGACGTCACCGTCATGATTCCGAGTACAAGATTTAGCATTTCGATTTATAGATTTTCCAATCTGCTGAAAAAACCTACTCCTTTATTCAATGACATACTTCCTTTGGACTACACGAATGTTCGTTTCCTTGTTATATTACAGAATTTTTTTTCCTATCATCAAGATATCGGCAACATAATACCAAACCGATAGGTTCAAGTGGAAATTCTTAACACATGAATCCAGTTACAAACCAAATCGCGGAAACACAACGCAAACCAGGAAACAATAAAAAGGAACTGAAAATTAAAAAGCAGGTAGCAAACAAACGAAATACAAACAGACAACACAAGAACAAAAGCACTATAATGTGAACTCCCACCAAAACCAGGAAGTGACATCAGGTGCTCCGGAAGGGAAAACATGTCCTGCTCCGTTAACGGCACCCGTTACATTGCAAATGGGAATATCCGGTGAAGTGTCAAGTGAAGTGTCAAATCCGGCATGACGAGAAATCTAACAGAAATTATCCTGTCGAATTTGTGAGATTGATACATCATATCGATCTACCAAAACATAATGGCAACCATAGAATTTTTGGGGTGACAATAACACAGGCTGAACATAACCCTGACCAAGGAGTTTTTGTGGCAATAGTTTTGCTCTGGTTGGAACGTCACTGTACAAATCACAGGCACAACAGTATCAAATCAATTGAAATGTAGACGCCACACGTCTGGAACGTAGGTATATTACCACTTAGAAAGGAAAAGTTCACAACTGAAAAGTTAAAATCATCAGCTTTGTCATAAAGTTTAAATTTCAATCGTCCATTGTTGTCTATGTACAAGTACCAGTCTAGGTATTAAGCAGAAGTGAGTGTGTCAGTCGCCTCTTTAATTTCAATTTCACTGGGGTAGATTTGATGTAAGTAATCCTTAAAATGATTAATTAGAGAAAGTAAATCATCTATATAGCGGAAGCTGAAATTAAAGGACAGTGTAGCTAACCCTTATGTTAATGAATGGCAAAGCCCATGTTTTGGTGTGGGAAACCCCCAAAATTAGACCAAAATCTAAATTAGGAGTTGTACAATGGCATCATATAATAAAAGATTATGTGAAAGTTTTACTGACTCACTGACACAAACTGCTGTCACAAAAACTCCTTGGTCAGGGTTATGTTCAGCCTATGTTATTATTGTCACCCCGGAAATTCTATGGTCGCCATCATGATTTGGTAGATTCGATATGATGTATCTATCTCACAAATGTGACATGATATCTTCTGTTAGAATTCTCGTCATACCGGATTTCAAGCCTCACCGGACTTGACACTTCATCGGATATTCCCACTTGAAATGTGACGGGTGCCGTTAATAGAGCAGGACATGCTTACCCTTCAGGAGCACCTGATGTCACTGCCGTGTTTTGGTGGGAGTTCACATTACTAGTGCTGTGGTCTTGTGTCGTCTGTTTCTATTTTGTTTGCTGAGTATTGTCTTTCATTTTTAGTTCTTTTTTGTTTTGTACTGGTTTCTTGTTGTCTGTTTCCGCGCTTTTGCGATGTCCCTGGATTCACAAGTTTTTGATTAGTGGTTGAAATTGTTGCTTCGGTATTCTGTTTCTGATACTTGTATCGCAACTCCTCCTAAACAGCTTGAGGGACTTTCATAAAACTTCAATGGAATCTTAGTCTCATCATGTTTTTTGTTCACCTCCTATTTTATATTTCTCCTGACAGCTGGGGTTAGGCAGATTGGGAGAGCGAGCGTATACGCTTAGTGAGCTTTACTCGCAGTATTCTAGTTTCAATTGTTATATGTACTGCCTTTGTTTTGATTATTTTTTTCTTTTATTGTGCTGTTACGTAATTGTTGTAATTCAAAAACATGAAGATGTATAATTATACTGTGGTTTAAGATAGAAGTATCATCAGATTGATTTCTTTTTTCAGAAAAGATTTTGAATTGTCCGTTGCAATAACTTCGTATTTTTTAATATCCATAATCATTTTCGGATACTAAGTTTGACAATTCTAAAAAATATGAAAACGATGATACTTTTATTCAGTTATTACAAAATCCATCCGTGCATTTTGCAACATATCACAAAATTATCAAATGGTAGTTTCCGACTTCAGTTTTTAGAAATTTTGCGAGTTCTGTTTAGAGAAGAAAAAACTTGGGATACTGTAACCTTACCTAAAGGCTTTTACAGACTGAGCTGATAGAATTGTATATGTAATACCTGGAAAACATATTGGTTGCTTATATCTGGCACAATAAACAGTCTTACTTAATATTATTTATAGCGGAATGATTGTTGTGATTCTACTGTACCAAATTGCTGCTAACTGGTAAGTTAAACAATTATTTATTTAAAATAAGGCATTTTGCAAATAAGCCGTCACAGTTGGAAGAATGCTATGCATTAATCGGAGTTGGTATGCATTCCTCTTAGTAAACAGGTAAATACACATTGTTATTTTTTATTATTTAAAAATCCAGGGTTTTTTAAGGGGAAGATGGCCCTAAACTTCGAATTACTGAATTTCAATTCATGAATGATGTTTTTGTCTGCTCAGCACTGTGACTATTCTGCTTGCAACTATTCCCAGCGCAGCATAAATAAAACAATTTATTGGCATATTCATGACTTTTCAAAATGATTTTAATAAGTGATGTCACTGAGACTCTGTTACCGAGAAATTATACATTTTTGTTTGACAAGCTTAGATAATTTTTATGAATGCGTAGAAGCTGAAATTTTGTCACATTTCTTTAAAGTCATTTTATGCCTACCCATTTGTTTTATATATACTTTCTTTTATTTTAGCATTGGTTCGATTGAAAATTTATAACAAAAGTGTATATAAAGAGGACAGACGTATTTACTTGGAGGAAACACTATAATATAAACAATTATGATGCCATTTCTCATTAAAAATCAGCTCATACATGTATATACAAATAGTTGGTGGAAAAATCATGTTGCACACACTTTGTCTGTTAACGTTTTCAAATTAATAAGCCTCTTATTTGTAGTTTGTTTTGTATTTTCCAGTGTGGATTCAAAGCATTTTATGAAGATTTTTGTATATTTTTAGAAGGACTTCAGTGATCAGTGTTTTATTTGCAATTTGCATTGGTTTCCTTTGATCTTACTGTATAGAAAATTGTAACGGATAAAAACAATGACGACGTCTATGTGAAACAGTATCCAATCTTGTCGCTGTTAAACTGGTAATAATTTCTATCAAAAGGCATTTTCGTATTCCCTACAATTATATCATTCTGCTCTACTCTACTACGGCTTTGTGACGTCAAACATGTTTGATCCGACGTTCATATGAGTTGACCCGAACTTACTATGCTATACATACCTCGACCAAAATAATTTTTGCTTAAAACTTTTTTGGTCGAGAAGTGCGGCCAATATTCTCTAGTTATGTGCTTAAAATACGGCAAAATTGGCAAAATATGGGCGAATTCGCGAAACTGAATTACTTTTTATTAAAGCCTTGCCATTATGACGGACAAACACTAAGCTCAAAAACTGTTCAGATTTTTTTGAAGTGGATGTCTTAGGAAGTCTGAAACATATATCATATAATGATATTGCATACTCAATTTTACAGGGCCGGAAATTGCCCTTCGTGGGCCTACTCCTTTTCAATTACAAATGAGTATTGCTGGATCTCAGTATTGACAACTTCAAGTCTAAACCTCCCGACTAAACTTGTGCAACGTCCCCATTCCTATATAATCCCGAAGAACACGTTGTTTCAGGAGAAATGTATAGGCAAAAGGTCCGAAATATCGTGGGCCAAAATCCGTAAATTGGAAATACAATCTCAAATTATTTATGGATTCTGTTAAAGATTACGCGAGACAATGGGCTAAACGAGAGAAAGAAGACATCGACACTCTTTCCGAATGGGTTAAAGCAGTTTAAATAGTTGCTAATTGTAAACACCTCAACCTTACACTGAAATATCAATTACAATAGTTGAATAGTTTAGCATATAAATATGATGAAGATACGCTAGTTATGTCCTTTCCTGGCTGATAACGCTTCATATTTTCTTCTGTCAGTCAGTAAATTCCAAGGAGTCCACCTGAAATCTATAAGTCAAAATTTTCGTACAACATAACCCTAATGTACTTCCTTCTTTTCTGTATAAATGGCGATCCACGGTATTTTAACTGGACCAGACAGTTTCCTGTGGATAGGATGGGGATCTTTAAAATATGTTGCTTATTTGTTTTCGGCAATACAATTGACCTATGAGCAAATGAACCTAAATTGTTTATGTATTAAATGTCTTGTTATAGCGAGAAACATCAAAACCACTAACCAAAATGATTGAGCACTCAGATTAAATAACAGGATTTAAAACACAACTATTTTTATAGACCAAATGACAGAATTTTAAATCTTAAGTCTGATGCACCAAATATCAGAAAAGAACATGATGCATTAATATGACTATGTGAAAAGCTGTTAAAAACAAAATTATCAAACGGAAACCACAAGAGTTACGAATTATTCATATCACTACTATTATTATTATTATTGCCGTACCATAGCAGTGAATAATGCCAGTCTGGTGCATTTAAATCCGTGGTTTTTTTTTGGTTTTTTTTTTTGGTTTTTTTTTTTTTTTTTTTTTTTGTAGTATGCTGGTGTGAATGTTAACAAAATAAATTTTGTATTTCACTCAAGTTGAAAAATATTATTCTATTTTAAAATCCTGCATTTGGCTATGAGTATAAATCTACTTTGATTCTATGCAAGAATTGTCAAAAAACATGACAGACCCAAAGGAAAGGAAATAGACAAAATCAAAAGACCTTAAACAAACAAGCAAAGAACAGTAATAACATGGCCAAATAAAATCCAACAGAAACTGAGCTGAAATCAGTTGCTTTGATATATTGTGGAAGTACATTTATTAGTGCATACTTTTTTTCGTGGTTTTGTCGAAAATTCCTTTGTTCGAAGAGTTTTTAATTCGCGTGGCATATTTTGCACAAAATGCTTCAACTGAATTTTTTCATTTCATTTCGTGCTAAATTTCGTGGATTTAAGGAACCATGACATGCACCATAACTGGTATCCCATGAATGGCAATACTTTCACTTTCCATTACAAGTTGGAATTTACGATCAGCACTGAGTTCACCTGTCATTCAAAGAAACTTCCGTGTATATTCTATTCTAAACATTGTTCAACATTTTCCAACAATAAGACTAAGTTATATATATTGCAGGTCACATAGTTAAAAGTTCTGGGAGTCTAGACATACGGAGTTTTTTTCTTAGTTTGCTAAGAGAGCGTCGACTAGTCTATAAAAATCACATTATTCATCATTATTTAAACTGTAAAATTTCGAAGGTATTTCCACCCAGCCTACTGAAAGTATGACATTTAGTTCTCATAAAAAAGTAATAACCCGCGTAGAAAAGAAAAATACTAACACAACCCATACAACGACCCGATTTAAAACACACACACACACATACAAAAAAATAAAATTCAATTGTTTGCAAAAAAACATGCCATATGATGTACGGCTTCGTACGGGCATACCTCATTGGAATCGACAGACACGTTTGTGTAAATCACTCTCCGTCTCGTTCAGAAATCGGGGGTTCAGGGTCATTCGCCACTGAAACACCTGTTTTGTGCAGCATAAAGATATACTGATCTAACGATAAATGTTTAGAAATGATTCTAAACCCGATTTCGGACGACAATAGAAAATTACTGGTGGAACGCTGACCACCAGTGCAAGAGGACATTCAATATGAACTTTTCAACTTTTCTTGCGAAAATTAAACAAATCTTTACATCTGTATCACTGCCGGATAAACTCAAAGTACACTGTGTAGTGTCTGCAATTATAATATTTGTTTGAGTCGCTACGAATATAGAAACAGGGAAAAAGCTCATCAGAGTTTTGAATACTCTTTCAAATATTTATCGAAAGTGTACTGAGCCCTTCAAAATGACTTGGACGGTTTACTTTAATAAATACAAGGTAAAAATAATGTGCCAATAACAATTCATTCTTGGTGCTTTCGGATAGGGTATTCTTCTACGAAAGAGCTTTCCATGGGTAGATAACACTAAAGTTTCATTAAATTTGGGGGAATTTAAACATGGTAATCTAAAGTATCATTTCGGGATAGTACTGCAGTAATAGCAACTGAGCTAGTGATACCGTCCACATGCAGCGGCAGCGACTCAAACTTCACATGATTTAAATTTTATATCTTAATATGTTGCTAGATCTAGTACTCTACTGTTTATGTTTGTGGTTTGGGTGTTCCCATCGAACACTCAGTTGTCACTCTTTAGCTTCACGGATCAATCATACTTAAATTGTAAAAAATGCTAGTATGTTCATGGTTACCTGTATAATAATGGAGAGTAGGAGAAGGACACTCAACCTTATCAAATTCATATCAGAACTTCTTTTGCAAAACGATAAATTTACATTTTGTGCAGTTTTATTATATTAGACTGTACATATAAATAGGTATTTTGTAATGGATCGCCATATAATTTTGGTTAATAAAACACCCAAGACGATCCAAGTAATGCCTTCCTAAGTCGATTATTTAGGCATGTGCTTACCTTACATTTTTAGCCAAAGGCCAGTGTGAGCTATTGCCTCACTAGGCGACCGTCGTTCGTCCGTCGTTAGCTTTTCACGTTCACCACTACACCAATTTGAACCAAACTTGACAGGAATAGTCCTTGGGTAGTCCCCTTTCAGAATTATGTCTTTGGTCTTGATCGGATACTAGTATTTACCATGGCTGCCAGGGCCAATAATGTGTTCTGATTGCATGAACAAAGCAAGCCAATAAAGGAAAAGGGGTATGCATGGACCGTAGGTGGTACGCTTTCGAAATTGTGTCCGTTGACCCCAACCTCCATCTAAGATGGTCGCCATCAGCGGACATAATTTAACATAGGACCTATGGGAAAATGAGAAAAATTCTTCTTCACTGAACCAACCAAGTCAATTTAAGGGAAAAGTGGCATGGATGGAACTTAGGTGGTACACTTTCAGAATTGTGTCTCTTGATCCCAACCTCCGTCTAAGATGGCCGCCATCAGCGGACGTAGGTTTAACATACTACCCTATGGGAAAAATGAGAAAAAATCTCCTCTGAAACCAGTGAGCCAATTTAAAGGAGAAGTGGCATGGATGGTCCTTGGTTGGTACATTTTCAAAATTATATTCGTTGAATATGACCTCAATCTAAGTTGGCCGCCAACAGCGGACATAGTTTCACAAGGGACCTTTTTTTTTTAAAATGAGAAAAATTCTTCTTCCCTGAACCAAGCAAGCCAATTTCAGGAAAAGTGGCATGGATGGTCATTGAATGTTACACTTTCAAACTTTGACCCTGACCTCTTTTTTAGAAAAGCGGACAAGGTTTAACATAGGACCCTATGGGAAAAATAACATGGTAAATATTTGGAAAACAATAAAAGTTATAGAGAAATTGTAAAAGCAAACATGATCAGCAAGTCAAGCTCTACAAAAGCCTCCGATAACCTCAAATCATCGGATCAATCCTTACATGAGTTATTGGTCTTTAAAATTGAAGTTTGACCATTTTTGCTTTTTAAGCTGATATCATGACAAAATAAGAGATAGAGAGAAACTGTAAAAGCAAAAAATTATCAGAAAGTTGAGCTCGAGAAGTCTCCAATACTTAAACTGTTTATTGCCAAACAAGGCACAGGTGATGCATGCTCTTTGACAGCCTCTTGTTTTATTAGGTTACAGCTATGGTTTTCCAAAGTTTTGGCCCCGAACATCGCTAAAAGACTTATTAATTTACGAAAGGTAGGCAACATGCATCAAAATCAGTATAAAAAGCATCACACTTTGTTTGACACGCCAAACATCAGAACAAAACTTGATACGTCGTTTTCCTTTTATATGAACGGTATTTCGCATTTGTGTATTATATATTTTGTATTATATGATTGAGTGAATAAACTGTTTCAAACAAAACATTATACAACGAAAGCCAAAAGAGTAGCGTACTTGCTTACGTACAGATGCTATAGTTATTTACACATCTAATAGCCGTAATATAAATCCAAAATCTTTTCCTATCTGGTGCATTTTCACTCCCGTTTTCATATATGAGTGTACATGTTCTCGAAATGTATTTTAGGCTTTCAGTCGAATAGGACTTGCATTGAGGGCTGTATTCATCTGTCCTGTGTCTATAATGGATTCAATTTTAACTTTTGTGTGGAAGCGAAAACAGTGAAATACTTTCAGATCAATTCTTTTCTGAACCTTTCCGATAAGGTTTGTCCATTCTCTAAGAAACCCAATTCTTGTGTTATTTGACCAGCGAAGTACGACATTCAGTTCTGATCGAACTAGGAGTAGATGTTAAATTTTATTTCAATCCCACGTAAGGGATAGAAGAATTTGCGTTCACAAACCATATACTCTATATTGTTCTGAATTTTGCAAGTCATAAAGGCTCATAAATCTTGGAAAAATTTATGGATCGTCATAAAAAAATGATATGCACATCTTCATATCATGATAATTAAATGTGTCAAGTTTTATTTCAATCCCATGTTAGGTGTTGAAGAATTCGCGTTCACAATCCATATATTCTATATTGAACTGAATTTTCGAAGTCCTCTTTGAAAAATTTATGGATCGTCATAAAAAAATGATATGCACATCTTCATATCATGATAATTAAATGTGTCAAGTTTGATTTCAATCCCATGTAAGGTGTTGAAGAATCCGTGTTCACAAACCATATACCCTATATTGAACTGTATTTTCTAAGTCATAAAGGGCCATAACTCTGTCAAAAAATGCTGGATCATCATAAAAAAACAATATGCACATCTTCATATAATGACAATGAATTGTGTCAAGTTTGATTCCAATCCAATGTAAGGTATCGAAGAATTCGCGTTCACAAACTTTTGTAACGGACAGACGGACAGACAGGACAAAAACAATACGTCTCCCCCCTGAAGAGGGGGGGACATAATTTTTGTCACATTTGCAGCTTCCTTATTAATAAACCAGACTAGAGAATGGTTTATAAAATTTGTCACATTTTATTTGTATAGATCAATCATTCAAACTTGTCACAACAAAGGAGTAGGTTTACAAATGGCCCTAAAATTTGCTAAAATTAGTAACTGAATAAATATGTTCAAAATGATCTAAAATTTTTACTTTAGATCTTATGGAACATGCAAAAAGGTAATTTTGGACAAAAGAATTAATCAGAGGCATCACAATTGTGCTGTTATAAGTAAAAATCAACTTTCTGGTCCAATTTTGTCAGATTTTAACCAAGTTTTTCTTAAAAATAATGTAAGCCACATACTCTGACCAAAATAAGTTTTGCTTAAAAATGTAAATCTAATCAAAATAACCTCTTTCAATCTAAAATTTATTTTGGTCGAGAAGTACGACCAATGTTTTCTAGATCAAAATATGCTTAAGAATACAGCAAAATTGGCAAATTCATGAAACTGAGTTACTTTCTAAGGTGTTTTCATTATGAAGGGCAAACACTAGGCTCATAAAATGTTTTAATTTTTAAAAGTGGATGTTTTACGAAGTCTGGAAGATATATCATATCATGATATTACATACTCCATTTTGCAGGGCCGAAATGTGCATTTCTTGGCCCTACTCCTTTGTTAACTTAATATCAGGAAATGCTAACTCTTCCGGAACACCCGATTTCCATTCAGCATGAATAAGTTTGTGTTGTTCTGATTTTCACCGTCTATGATTTTAATTTTTGAATGTGATCATGGTACTGTTGTGAATTGTTTTCAACTTTTCACTGAAGATAGAACTGTTAGAAATATTTACCCAGAATTCCTGATGCAAGGCTCTGTTATTTCGGACTGCATTTCTGAGATCTTGTCTGCTCAGTCTGTGACCAGCAGTCAGTAAATATTCAACACCAGTACTGAAGTAAAATGGATAAAATTGTCTATAAGAAAGTTTTGGTTACAGTTATGGCCTTCAAAAAGTTTGGAAACTAGCATCGCTGATGAGTAATAAAAGAGGAGGTATGATAAGGTCCCATCTTGGCCTCATATATGAACGTGTCATGTCCAATTTCGTATGCTTATTACATATTTTAATTTTCTAACTATTAGAATCAGATTGATTTTGTAATGCAAAAGTTCATTCAGGTTATTATGACGTCATAAACATGATGTTATCAGAAGTAGTCACGAAAAATAAGCCAAAAACACCAATTTTTATGTGGTTTTTGACGATGTTCATACAGAGTGCATCCGTGTTCAACCTTAATTTTGTATATGTTGTGTACTTTTATTTGTTTCACAATACATTAAAATATTTTGAATGAACACAAATGTGCACAACACTGTTGAAGGCAAAAACTTCCCGAAAAATCTACAAAAATGTGATAAAATTGAGAAAATTCAAGATTTGCACAGATTTTCATGATGTCACTGACTAATGCATGCACATTATAACATCT
>JAOXYH010082187.1:0-10818 GCA_028566455.1 Botula fusca
AAGAAAAAATATAAACTCTTCACATTAAGAATGTTTGATTATTACTATCAGAATTCTAGTACCACACTGTTGATCACTCTAAAGAAAGCTGACAATATATATTGTAATGAATGCAAACTAAAATTGAATAAATTTCCAGTATAAGACTATTTCTTTTTCTTTTTTAATGAAAGGAATACAAAATAAGGAATGTCCATGTGCAATGGACCCTTTTTACAATGACCATGTTTGTTCCCTGGCAATTTTGACGTTAAACTGAATTTGCCGTTTTAAAAGAATCCAAATATAAAAAGAAAACAGGTTTTTTATTGAAATGCTTTGACGTTATAAAGAGGGTTTCTGTTGTAATGAAACTTTTGCCCAAACTTTTATTTTTATCTTTGGAAACTTCACCTGCAATTGCCAGAGACGGTCCTAACGGAGGATTGTGTATTTTACAACCTCCCAATTTTGTTCGTCATTCAATCAAATGCTAGGTTCAACACATATTGAACCTGAGGTTTGCATTAAATTTACCACTGACATGTAGAATATTTGCTTCCCAAAACTCATTGTGATGGTCTAGTCAACTATACGATAACAAATGTATATTCTTTTCAAATCAAATAAGCCTTACCAGTTCGATGTCTTTTCAATTCTCTAAGCTGACAATTACCCATTCTGAATATTGTATATTGTAAATGTGTATACTATAGTATGTAAATGCAAGATCTATCAATTTGGTTGGTCATACTTGTCTCTGGAAGCTCTTTTATTATCATTTATGAAAAGACTACTGTTCATACCTGTTTTACACGTTTTTTAGAAGCACCAACTCTAAAAATTCCCAAAACCCGTAATCCTGAAATTGAAAAATTGTAAAATTGTTATATTAGAAATATTCACGTATATGTTTTCAATGTGTTGTACTCAGATACGGGATCATGAAAAATCAATTTTTAAGTGTGTTACTATAAATGGACAATCATACATAAATGTTATATATGTCAATTGACTATTCACGCAAAATGTCGCAAATATCTTTATTGTATTTAATATCAAACAAAATGTAGAATAAATTTCTGTCATTCAAAAGTCATCGAGATTCTTGCCCTTTTGCATTCCTATATTTATTTCGAACATAAGAACCATAAATCAGCTCATTTAGAAAACTGGTCATTTATAAGTCGTGATGTGAAAGCTGTTGAACACTAACAGTCTTTAATCTCTAGAAATATGAAACAAATAAAATAATAGAATTTATTGATTCAAAGAGGGCAGTGGATATCTTTCTACTCAGTTATGAATGATTTATGAAATTCCCGAGTATTTCATTAGTGGTCAAGCTAAACTCTATCGGTTGTCATCACAATGACAAGAAAAATATTTGTCCGGATAAGAATAACTGATTACATTAAAATGACAAGAGGTGACGTATCACAATAGAATATGTCAAGACGAATACTACTCTAAAACAGGGTCTATCTACTGCGTTCTTTGGTGTGTTATTGAAGCAAATGAACGTGCTTGATAACTTTTGACGATCTTTTTAACAACTCGCCAACATGGACGTGATTATCACAATATTATGCAGTCTCAACAATAAAATAACAATCTTACCATATTTTTCAATGTGTTTAAAACAAACATTGACTATATGTGGCACTTGAGGACTATCTGAAGACACATATGGCAAGGCATCAGTAACCAAACTCCCCTGTCGTGACGTAGACAATGACAAGGCGTCTACTAAACTAGAGTTGGTTGTATTTTTACTGCAGTCGGATTCTGATAATGAATCTGAACTAGCAGCACACTGAAAAAAAATATAAATTAAAATGTTTATTTCCTGGGTATAAAGTAGTTGGCTTACAGTCGTTCAGTCTACATATTATGAAGGATGCTATATATTTTGGAGGGATTATAATAGGTTAACTTTGCTCCATAACATAAACGACATGATGAGAACACTGCCCATTCACTAGAATATGTTTATGGGGAGAAATCGAATGAATATCTTAATTTCAATTTCTTCGGAATTTATTGTCGGAGTCACTTGAACAATCATCTTTTAATTCATAAATCTAAGTATCTATTTTGCAAATATATTTTTAGACATTTGGCACCAGTTTCCTTGTGTATTGATGATTTTACACCAACTTAAGATTTCAGGAAAACTAAGAATGTAGTTTGATGTTGCCCTCGAAAACTAGAAGGTTGAGATGAAAATAGAAGCTGAATCATCAACAGCAAGCAGATTACTTTGATAACACAATCAAAACCTGCCAAAATACATATTTTCCTAGCTACATCAAACGAACATGTATTGTGTGGTCGTCTACTTAAGCTTCAAATGAACGATGCATGTTCTAGATATGCTTTGCTAACTTGAAATGACCTCCTTCATGTCAATATTATACAGGATGATGCTTTGCTAAAAATCAAAGTAGAGCTATGAATAACCCACTTAATTTATCAAAATCTTACCCGGTTTAGTTTATCTGGTGACAGTGTTGAACCACCATTTTGCGTACAATTGTCGAGGGAACCATGAGACGAACTACTGGATTTCCTATAATAAAAGGAAAGATGTAACCATTGAAAGTTTATATTATCCTTGTATAGGTACATTTTTCTTTAATTCCTGTAATAAAATTGTGAATTGTTAAAACCTCTATGATTGATAAAGCATTATGAACACTATATGTATTGATTTACTATGTTCTCCAATTTTTTCTAATTTTTAGTTAAGATGGAACATATTTGAATTTTCTGGAAATACTGGAAATCATTTTACATAAACTTGAAGTTCGCAAACCTTTGATCTCTTCTGTTTATCACAATATCCCCATCACTCGTTCTGTCTTTCACAGAAGACTTTCTCTTTCGTAGGTCGACGTCATTTGCGATACACTTTGAAAGAGGTATTCCGAACACAAGTCCAACTGGTTGGCATTCTTGAAATGAAAACATTATTTCGATGAAAGTAAAGCTGATATATACAATAAAATGGGTTTCAAATATTAAATATACTGATAATAAAATATTCGTTCCAAAAAGAACAACATTCAATTGTGTATAAGTCAAATGGTACAACAAACCTTTGTTTTCTTTATCTTTGTCGTGTAATTTGTCTATTAAGGCACCAAGGTTTGCTGAATGGGATTTCTTGAAAGCTAACACTTTTCGCTTGCGCCTTGGCTCTGGTGATTCTGAAAATACATAAAAAGAGTTACTACCATGTATGCGACACTGATGCATTTCTAGAATTAATTTACATTTATTGCTAAAGATATATGATATCACGCTAAACTGTTCCACTATCTAAAGAAACGGATCGCGGGAAGGGGCTCATCATATCTTTGCAAATCTAGTCCAGTTTTAACAATAAATTATATAATTGGAAACTTATTTCAGTAAAAAGAAAAAAAAATTCATTGAAGAAAAAAATGGATGAAAATGCACTGGGAACAGGTACTTGTACTTGCTAAAATTGACCTGTAGGATGCATTTGAACTAATTGCTGTAGTCTTGTTGCATACAAATATATATATGATGCACTCTGCAGTGAAGTGTTTAGTGTGGTTGTCATAAAATAAATCATAGAGACAATGCTGTTTTCATATATACTCACCACACACTCGATTTAATTAGTTTGTCATTACATTAATTAGATGTGATAGCATCATAAAGTTTGTGATAAAGAAACAACATTATTCAATACGCATACACATTTGTGCACCAAAGACTGAATTTATGGCTAGTAGCTTCCGCATTGGCAAGATTTATATTTGCTTAATACTTGTATCAATGTTTGAGTTGTATTATCATTTGGCTTATTCCTTATCTGCTCAGTGCCTTTAGATGTTTGTTGTTTGAACTTTATAATGTCTCCATTAACAATTGTTTACGTAACGGAAATGTTTTAATCAATTTTGTCTTAATGCATGTTTAGTTTGCTTTTATTTCTGATCACAAAATAACGAGAAAAAAATGTAAGTTTACCATTTTCATCGTGTATACGTATATTATTACAAATGCTGGAGAATGGCACCTTTTTCTGAAATTAGCAAATAAGTTATGTGAAAGCTGCTCAATCAGCCAAACAAGTTCACAGAAATTGCATGAAATGAAAACATACCTAAAAGGACAGTTCATAAAAGTAATAACAAAACATTGAACACCAAGGGAAATGTCCAAAAGAGCAAAATCGATAAGACTGACGAGATCCATGTCATAAACATTCTGTTAGTAAAACAGAACATACTGCTAAGTCAAGACTAAGGAAACATTTGAGTCTATTTCTAATGTTTTCGACACAGTAGATCTGAAGAAGAGTTAACAGATATCATTTGGTAAACCCAGTATTATAACATGTTTTACGCTTGACAATAACATACAGAGTGTCGTCTATTAACAACTTAGATTAAAGAACAAATGTTGCATTAATATCAGGACTCTACAGACATCACTGGTGCTACCAAATGAATTTGCGTGGTAGTAGCTTTCACAAACATGTATTTTCAACAACAAAAACACAAGTCGTCCGTTAAAGTCGGAAAAATCTTTAGCACTTCCACCACTAGTCACCCTGCTGACAATAGGACAGTACACTATAACCTTTACATCACCTTTACCCTCACAACAGATAATTTTCCTAAGTGATGACCACAATTTTGACATTTATGTAACAGATCTATAAAACATATGTATATATTTTTTAAATTATTGACATGAACCAGGAAATGGAGCCCGAGGCCGATAAAGATGGTTCGAAAATCCAGTGGTTTTGCAAGGTTTCCAAAAGACGTCAGGGTTACCGCAAACATCTGAACTATCTGGTATACGTATGTTCGATTTATCGATTTTGGGTCATGACTGATTGGTAAATTTGTGATATACAATGAAGGAAATAATTACTTTTGAAAACCTTGAGGTCTATTATCATATATATTTTACCATACGTAATTACATGTCATCTGTTGAAGATTGACAGCGAAAAATATTAGGATCGTCGTAAAGGGACAAAAACAACTGCCAAAAAAAACCAAACAAGTTAATATATATTGATTTCATTCATAAAAACATATTTGTGGTGAAGTAAAAATGTAATGCGGTATAAACAATGTTATAATGGTCAGTGGAATTTTCACCTTTAATCGGTCAACACGTAACCGTCAATTGTAGTAGCCATATTAATCGGATCCGAGGGGATAAATTGCATATTTAACATTGTATGTCCAGCTAACAGCCTAAGAAAGGATTGCCTAATTAGAAAAATAACGTATTTTGTTCCTTAATACTTTATTGGAAGTAGGCCTGATTTCTTATTATAGGGAAGGATAATTAAGCTATATTAATTAGTCCTTTGAAGTGTATACATTTAAACATTCAATGTACTTCTGCAAACAATTTATAAATAAATATTTTCAATTTCATAAAAAACAAATACAAGCAACAGTTTCGTGTCAACATTAAAATTATCCAAGAGATAATAAAAATTTGAAGAACAATGAGCAGGATTGTTCCATAATATATATGAAGGAGTTAGTTTTATTATTACATATGATGACACCAGCGGTATGGCAATATATTTCTTAAAACAATCTTTATAAATTAAAATCTATAATTTTAATTATGAAAAACTCACGATTTTCTACGAATTATATTCAACAATTCGCATAATTGTCAAGTTTCTTAACATTTATGCAAAAACTGATCCCGTTAGGCGACGAGATATCGGACCATTCTTCTCCTATAAAAATTCATAGTCTTTTTTTCACTGCCTGTTTATGAGAAATTTGATCGAACTAGATCATGTGTCTTAATCTAAATTAGAAAGATGCCATGAAAAGATTGGTCCGAGCGTGTAATTTATTCTTTTTATGAACATTAATTGTAAGGTTTACAATTTCAAACTAGTAATTTTTCCCTCTAATATTTGAATAGAATGATTTTAAGGTAAAAGATTTAAACCTGAATAATTGTTTTTCCCTCATCGTTTTTTAGCTATAACATCTACCAATAGGTGTTTTGACATGAAAATTGGGCCGATAATAGTTTTTTTCTGATTTATTTTTATCGTTTCGGTATGTGTCACTTGGGGAGACATGCTCCTGTAGACGTTTGATTTTCGTTCGAATGTAATCAGTCTATCACCGGGAAAAATCAGTATTATAATATTCTTTTTTTTAAAATCTTTTCTAGGTCATTACGACTATCCTCACAGTTTTTGGACAATAGCGTTAGATGAGCACACCTGAAGATAAACACAGCTTACCGGTAACACCCCAAATACGATTCAAGTAGTTTTATGCCCGATTTATGCAACCATCCAAATTTAATGTAAATCTGTTGATTAGTTTTAGGAATTCTATACATCTGTCTTGTCCTATAAATATAGAAATTTTCCATCTGTTTGATTGTTATTTTTTTCTAATTCAGAAAAAAAAATCATATTGCAACTACACAATGGATTACAAGGAAATAAATATTGAAATAAAATATTACTTGGTTAGATTTACATGCAAACTTTGGTAGCTTTATGGGCTTTAATCTGGACATGAGACACCTGCAGACTTACTTTTTCTGAATATTAATTCAATGAGGGATGTACAAAATTTTTTTTTGGGTATAATTGTACTGCAAGTGACAAAAACTCGGACGTGAAACTTTTTTATTATGTAAATTAAGACCATAAAAATAAAACACCATTCCTCAATTAATGAACCAAAAATGATGATCAGTGACAATAAAAGTTCCGAGTGACTCACATGTTTCAGGTGACCTGAGAAAGTAAAAGGGATTTTTTTTATTTCAAAGTGCTAAAAGGGAACTTTTCATATTTTTTAATTGTGACTTAACCAAATTTGTACCATAATTCACAGTTTTTTACTGTTACTCAACATTTAAAAATTCATTTTGCTTGTCATGCTTTTTTCATCCCTTGCCATGCCTTCTAAGCATTTACTTACAATTTATTTCTCTGAACATTTTATGATGATTGTTATATATATGACGTGCTATAAAATGCTTCAAGTAAACATTAAAAAGGTTGAAGTGACAAGCAACGTAAAAACTTTACAGACCCATCCCTATACTTTTAATTTCTCCCTCCTGGGTAATTGTAACTTTTTATGAATTTGATATTCTTCTAATTGAATTTTCTAGTTACATCGGGCAGCGTCACCACGTTCAATTAGTGAGATGACAGTTCACAAACATTTCATTTTACACCCAAAATATACTTTTAATTGCGATATTTCTTGATTTTTTTTCACAAAAGGTAAATAAACTTTGAATCTATTGTTGAAATAATTGCATTGACATGTCAATGACCAAAAACATAATAATATAACAGTAGTGACATACCAATACATGCATACATTCAGATTATACATTCTTCCACAGAATAGTAAAGGTTATTGCTCTTGCTCACACTTAGTTACCTTTTGGAATCGTTATTGTACAACCAAGATCCATTGCCTGTAGTTTGGATAGCACTATTTTTTGTAAGGCAAGTCTCTCAGACTCTGTTAACTGTGACAAACTTGAAGGTTTTAGAACTACTTTTCTTCCACTAACATTACACCAGCAGCAGTTACCCTGCAATGATAAAATAGTGGCATATCAAGTACTCTATTGTGATCAAAAGCAAGAGGTCATAGAATGAAAAGAACAATTAATGTTCCGGCTTTAGTAAATGCACAAAATAACCGAGAACAACAAAACTGCCAAATGTATCTTTTAGCAATATATAGAAGTTTACGGGTGATGGTATCTTACATGATGTGCAGTTAAAAAAATATAGATACTAAGAAATAAGAATAAAAGAAACTCTGAGGCAATATTATGTGTTATCTACGATACTTATACATAAAGGAAAGGTACATGATTTGTCCTTCTTTTTTCCCTGTAGTATCGTTTCTGATATTTGACTCGTTGATATCAGACTGAATACATGCAGATGAAAGTTAAAAATACGGGAAAAATGTCATTAGGCTGTTCAAACAGAGAATACTTGTTGTATATTTTTATTTGTGGTATTGGTGGTCAGTTATACGTGCCCGTCTTTTTCATTCATCTCTTTTTAAACGTTACCAAGTCAACTATTGCTCAAATAAATTTACCATTTCACTGTACACGAGACTGCATCAAACCTGATCGACAATTCCATATCATGTCACATTCACATCAGTATCAGACAATGTGCACTGTGAAGTTGGAAGCAAAATTTGATGCAGAAATGGGTCGTGTAAACTAACTATACGCCTATAACTAGTCATCGAGCCACTAGCCACACTGCTGTCTAAAGTCCTGAACTGACTTCATCGTTATGATGGACCTAAGGTATAACTTGTCTAACATGAAACTGTTCTGAATCATAGACAAGTTCAAACAATTTTAAGGTCCATTCACATATACTACATACAGAATCATATCTAGATTTAACACAGAGTTGTGAAAATCACACAGTATAATTAGGTATCTATATTTTCTGAATGAATCACAAAAAGGTGTGTTGAAAGTTCAAATGAGTTCCAAGGACACTGATAAATCCTACAGTTTGACGGTGCATTCAGAATCCACAGAGTCGTAGTGATGACAAAATGAAGTATTTGGTATTATTTTAATATTTATCATAATAATTCTCTGACAAATTACCTTCAAACAAGATTATTTTTCATTTTCTCTGGTCATATTGTCTAAACAAACTTATCTCAAATCACTGTATTGATTTGAAGGGATTTGGTAAGAATTACAATTATGTTTATTAAAATATGTAGTAGTCTTCCATAGTTGTGGAAGTTTGACTTGAAAGATGCATACAGTTCACTACCGTTGAAAACGCTAATGAGGACAAATTTTCATATATGTGATAGAGAAATGAACAAAATTAGCAAATTTACAAAATATTAAATAGTTATGAAGCTTTTTCTTTGATTCTTTTTCTTTTTTTTTCTTTCGTATCAGTTCTGTCAATCCAGCATTTTGTATATTTAGGTGCGTGGGATTTTTTGTTATTCTTGGACGTATCCCTAGAAGCACGTTAGGCTAGAAAATCATTTCACCGCATTCATTAAAGCTTAGCTTTATATAATTCACAATAATATTATTCTTCTGATACACAGCTACAAAGGTCGCAAATGAAAGACCCCCTACTGTCAATCATTTATAAATATATCCTGTCGTAAGAGATAGTTTAAATAAGTCATATTAATATTTAGGGATTTGAAAGCCAATCCAGTGGTAATGCAATGGGATTAAATTGAGCATATACCGGTGTGGCGTCAGAGTGTCAATATTTATAAAAGGATACGGGCAAAATCTATTTTCATATGTGTAAAATCAAATGTCCTTTTAATATTTCGAGTATTTTGGTGTTATATCATTTTGTATTACTAACAATCTTAATGTTAACTGCATACAGATTTGTAGGATAACGCCGAAAAAAAACAATGATTGAATAAAAGAAAGGATACGGGGTATTTCTATAACGCAAAAGCAGAAGGGGATTGATATTATATGTAAAGGACAGTGCTTTTAACTCATTGCTGTTCTTCAACAATGAGGAAAACCTATATCAAACCGGTAATAAAGGTTATAGGTATGGGTTTTATATATAAGTATACGTCGGTTACTGGAACTCAAATCAATGGGCTAGAACACCATGGGGGTTTAAACTGTCACAGTTTCTTCAATCTGCATTGATGCATTCAA
Organism: Botula fusca; assembly: GCA_028566455.1. NCBI lineage: Eukaryota > Metazoa > Mollusca > Bivalvia > Mytilida > Modiolidae > Botula > Botula fusca. The sequence continues at coordinate 9,700 of JAOXYH010082187.1, forward strand.
ACACCCACTGTAGCTCGAACTTCTTTTAAGGGTCATAGGGTCATATGGGTGTTCCAGCGACCGCGGTTTGACTGTATTAGCTTTTTTCAGCTGGAGAACCATTTAGTTTTATACAAGTTAATAGACATCAGCATTTCAACTATAATACTGACGTAAGTTTATAGCTGTCAGTTTTCATTTATATTTAAAACGTTGATTTTGATGCTTGTATACAGATAACTTGTTTTTTTTTCGTCTCTTTTTCTTTCGTTCCTTCGGTATTCCATTGTCGACACCTTTAACTTCTATCCGTTATTCTTTCATTTTAAAATTAACTTGTCGGAATAAAGTATACTGGCAAGTTCTTGGAGATTTTAATTGATATCATGTACATGTCCATGTGATATGCACGTTTCACAGGTATGCACAGGTAATTAATGAATGAACAGTGAACATTATCGGTAATCCTGACAATTATGTCGTCTTTATTGACCAAAACAAGAAATTGTCGCCATTGTGTATTTATGAAAAATTACCCTCTCGTGGGGGAAACGTGTAATTCACCTATAACAATTTGTTATAGAGGATAAATGGGGTTATAACTAGGTCAGTCCCTCCCATCACACAAGAGAACATATATCATTTATGAACACATACATGCATTTGAACATAATGATTTATTTGTATATAATTGTAAATACACACAACACGTGCCTTGCATCATATTATTAGATCATATCGAAAAGACTATAATTTTAGGATTTTATTTGAAAACGCAAGAAATAAGACCTCTGAATATTTTTTTTTCAGTATCTATTACATTCTTCCGTCATTTTAAAATGGCTTCAGTATTTATGAAAACTACAATTTTCGTGGGTGATCATATTTATTTATTTAGTTGTATAGATTCACCATAAGGACAACCTTTCTGACAAGTGCCGGAGGATAATCGACCGAGTTATCTAACCAAGAGTGTCCAACCGTTTCTGATGGAACTGACAAATCATCTAACATTTTGATGTATTGGACTCTGTTTATACAGAAAGTCAAAATGTCTGTGACAACTTTCTTTTCTCAAGTACACTGCCTGGAACCAAGATACTAAGTGTCTAATTGCTCGCCTCAAAACCCGAAAGTAAA